>JAABOM020058241.1:0-14164 GCA_011800125.2 Solanum clarkiae | reverse complement strand
ATATATTGCTTATGGATCTTTGAGCATTTTGGGGTGCTTGCACCATATTGTTTATATTAATGAGCTATTCTTAAGCATGAGCATTATGTATATAAGCTACGATTTGGCTTTTGAGCCTAAATGTACATTGAAAAGAATTGAAATGACTTGCCTCTTTTGGAAATCGTGTATACATATAAGTATTCTTGTGGGATGTTGACTTAGCACGGATGTATTAGGGGTTTCTTTTTTTCCCTTGAACTATATGACATCATAGGAATGGTAGCCATCTACGAAATTACTGGGTCGTAAGGGATAGATATTTATTTATGATAAGATATGATATGCTTGATAAGGATATCCATCCAAAATGATCGGGTCATAAGGAAGGTGGCCACCATATACGAAATGACTGAGTCGTAAGGTTTGGTGTAGATTACCTTTAACAAGTAATCTCCTCTAACTGATGGGAGGTCAACATCAGGAAAATTCATCAAAATAGCTTGTACGGGTTTGGAATGTCAGTAACGGTCTCATTCCCACTATATATATAAGCATCAATGCATTTCATGCATCATGGATTTCATGGCATATTGTATACTACTCTTTTTTGGATAGATAATTCTGTCTATATTATGTGCCCTTGTTATCTCACATTGAAATGTAGGTTTGGTAAGTCATATGCATTACATCCTGCATACTTAGTACATTTAAATGTACTAATGCATGCTTTTGCCTACATGATCTCACCATGTACAGATCAAGGGTTTTGATCATCGACCGTACGACGCCTAACTCGGATCTCGATTTTTCCTATTGTGGTGAGTTCTATATTCCAGTGACAACCCACCATCCTTCTACCTAGAGTGCTTTTATTTATCTTACTTACTTTAAGGGTGAGCCTGGGACATGTCTTGGCCCCGACCTATCTTATAAGTAGAGGCATTGTTGGATATCTTATAAACTCCTTTATGCTTATATGCTAAGTATTATGATTGCAGATTATCTTACGGTTTGGTTATCTACTGGATAAGCTATCTGATTTGGTTATGAGTCTTGCACCTTGATTACATGATACGATATGAAAGATCCTAAGTTCTGAATTGTCCTCAGAGCATGAGTCATACATACCCACCCCTTAGTCTTTCTGTGCTATGTGCTATGTGATATCAAGTTATACCCTTTACCTATGACATCCCCATAGCGTGAATCCTACTTACCTGTTCCTTAGAATTATGTGTTTGCTTTATGAATATGTTTCTAAACCAATGATGTGAATTTGGATACTTTGGCCTTGTTTGGGAACCTCTAGGTTCCCATTCGTCAGGTCACTTCTAGACCAAATGTCTAGGTCATGATAGAGATAATATTAAAGCACTAGGTTTATAAATGGTCCTCGGAGTTCAACATGCCGCGTCAATTATAGTCCTGTTCATGGGTGTGAAATGAACCATGCTCTTGAATGGGAGGCTACGATGACGTTCTAGGAATTATCGCACTTCTTCAGGCCTTATTTCATGCTATAGTTCGTAAGTTTGGTTTCCTTGTCTTGATGGTTTCCTTGTTCCATTATAGAACATGCCTCGAGGAAGAGCTCCCAGACTATCCCCAGCTAATGAGGGTCAAGCACCTCAAGGGCCTATATATGAGCCTATCTCTAATGGTGAATTTCGAATGACCTTTAGTATGCTTGCCGAGGTGGTGACTACTCAGACTAGGTAGGCTAACCTTCCTTATGATCCTAGTCCAACTTTTAGGATGAGGGATTTCACCCAGATGAGTCCTCCAGAGTTCTTTGGGTCAAAGGCTGACAAGGATACTCAAGAATTCACTGATAAGCTCACCAAGGTCTTGAATGTTATGCGCGTCACTTCTGAGGAGAAATATGAATTGGTTTCCTATCAGTTGAAGGATGTGCATCAGGTGTGGTACACCCAATGGTCAATGGAGAGGGTTTTTGGTAATGTTGTTAACTGGGAGGAGTTCAAGCTCACCTTTCTAGATCGTTTATTCCGACTTGAGTTTAGGAAAGCCAAGATGACTAAGTTTATCAACCTTAAGAAGGGTAGCATGAGTGTCAGGGGTTATTCCCTCAAGTTCACTAAGCTCTGTAAGTATGCTCTTGCATTTTTGGCTGACCCTCATGCAAAAATGCACAAGTTCATTTCTGGTATCTCTGAATTGCTTGTGAAAGAGTATCATATAGTGATGATCATTTGAGACATGGATATACCTAGTCTCATAGAATATGCGGAATAAATTAAAGGGGAGAAACTCAAGGAGAAGAGAGTGCATAATCCTATGAGAGCTCATTTTGATGGTGGGTTCTTCGGTGCTAGGGGTGGTAGTTTTGGTCACTTCCAGCAAGGCCAGGATTCTAATGGTTGGGTTGTCAATGCTAGAGTGCCCCCTCTTAAGCATTGGGTGGTGGTGGAAAATGCTATCCCAGGTGTGACAACTGCGAGAAGAATCACTTGGTTGCTTGTCGGAAGGAATTGGATGCATGCTATGGGTTCAGTGATAAGAACCACAAGATCACTGATTGTCCTAAGAATGCTCACAGAGGTCAAGGTCAGGTGGCTCAAGGTAGGTATGACCAGCAAAGAGCTCCACAAGGTCTTTCCCCTGGTACAATAGGTTTTATGTTCTTCATGCATGTTAGGAAGTTGAGGATGCTCCAGATGTTGTGACTGGTATGTTAAAAGTCTTTGATTTTGATGCTTATGCTTTGCTTGAGTCAGATGCGAATTTGTCTTTTGTGACTCCTCCGTTGGCTATTAAGTTTGGTTGGAGTCCCAAAATTTTGAGGGATCCTTTCTCAGTTTATACTCCTGTGGGTGAATCTATTGTTGCACATGGGCTCTGTCATGGTTTTCTTATTTCTGTGATGCATAAAGTCTTCTCGTGTGATCTTTTTGAGCTTGAGATATTTGATTTTGATGTGATTCTCGGGATGGATTGGTTGCATGCGTCATATGCCTTTATAGATTGTAGAATGCAGAACGTCAAGTTCCAACTTTTAGATAATCCCATTCTTGAATGGAAGTGTAGTGACTCTACTATCAAAGGTCAGTTTATTTCCTACCTCAAGGCCCAAAAGATGATCTCTAAGGGGTGTATTTATCATATTGTGAGGGTCAAGGATGTGAAGATCAATTCACCTACTCTTGAGTCAATTTTTGTGGAAAATGAGTTTTCAAACGTATTTCCCAAAGACTTGGTTGGTATTCCTCTCGAAAGGGAAGTAGACTTTGGCATAGACCTTCTCCCGGATACTCAACCTATCTCTATTCCTCCCTATCATATGGCACTAGCTGAGTCAAAAAAGTTGAAGGATCAATTGAATGATTTGTTGGAGAAGGGTTTTATTAGGCCAAGTGTATCTCCATGGGGTGCTCCGATATTATTTGTATAGAAGAAAGATGGATCTGTTCGGATGTGTATCTATTATAGGAAATTGAATAAGGTGACCATTAAAAATAAGCATTTGTTGCCTAGAATTGATGACTTGTTTGATCAATCCAAGGGGTTACTCACTTTTCAAAGATTGACCTATGTTTCGATTATCACTAGTTGAAGGTTAGGGCTTGTGATATTCCCAAGATGGTTTTTAGGATGAGGTAAGGGCACTTTTAGTTTGTGGTGACGTCATTTGGTTTAACTAATGCACCGGTCGTGTTTATGGACCTCATGAATCGTGTGTTCAAGCCATTTCTTGATAGCTTTTTGGTTGTCTGCATTGATGATATCCTCATTTATCTCAAAGTAAGTGAGAGCATATGAATCATTTGTGGTTTGTTCTATAAACCTTGAGGGAGAATAAATTGTATGCCAAGTTTAGCAAATGTTAGTTTTGGTTGTTTGAAGTAGCTTTTCTTGGTCAGATTGTGTCCGGTGATAGCATAAAGGTGGATCCAAAGAAGATCGAGGCCGTGAAGAATTAGCCTAGACCATTGAATCCTTCGGACATTTGGAGTTTTCTTGGGTTAGGTAGTTATTGTAGAAGGTTCGTTGAAGGGTTCTCATCTATTGCATCTCTGTTGACTAACCTAAACCAAAAGAAAGTCTGTGTGGTCAGGTGAATGCGAGAAGAGTTTTCAAACTTTGAAGGATTGACTTACATCGACTCTTGTTTTAACCTTACCAAATGGCTTTGATAGGTTCGTGGTATATTGTGGTGCTTCTTTGATTAGATTGGGTTGTGTACTTATGCAACAAGGTAAGGTGATGGATTATGCATCTAGGCAATTGAAGGTGCATGAGTTTAATTACATAGCTCATGATCTTGAGTTAGAGGAGGTGGTATTTGCTTTGAAGATTTGGAGGCACTATATATATGGGGTGCATGTTTATGTTTTCACAAATCACAAGAGTTTCCGATATGTGTTTATTCAAGGGGATCTTAACTGGAGGCAAAGGAGATGGACGAAACTCCTAAAGGACTAAAACATGAGTGTTCAATATCATCCTAGCAAGGCAATTGTGGTAACCGATGCTCTTAGTTACTTTCTATGAGAAGTGTGGCTCATTTTGAGGGGGAGAACAAGGAGTTGGCAAAGGATGTTTACCGGTTGGCTAGGTTGGGTATTAGGTTGGACGACTCCAATGATGGTGGTATTCATGTTCAGATTGGGCCCAAATACTCTGTACTTGTTAATGTAAAGGCTAAGCAAGATCTACAACTGTCATTGGTTGAGTTGAAGAAATTGGTTGCTGAAAAGAATGTAGAGGTTTTCTCCTAAGGGGGAGATAGAGTACTCCGGTATCAAGATTGATTATGTGTTCCGAATATGGATGATCTTAGGAAGGTAAATCATGAGTGAAGCCCATAACTCTCATTATTATATTTACTCGGGATCCACTAAAATGTATCGAGACTTGAGAGAAGTGTATTGGCGGCATGTATGAAGAAGGATATAACCAAGTTTGTTTCCGAATGCCCAAATTGTCAACAAGTGAAGGTAAAGCACTAATGGCCCGGTGGGTTAGCTCAAGACATTGAGATTCCTACACAGAAGTGGGAAGATGTGAACAAGGACTTTTTTGTTGGTTTTCCTCGGACTCGAAAGCAATTTGACTCCATTTCGGTTATTGTCAAACGAATGACTAGATCAGCTCATTTCCCACCAATTAAGACTACTTTTGGTGCCGAGGATTATGCAAGGTTTTACATCCAAGAGTTAATAAGGTTGCATGGTATGCCTAGGTCTATCATATCGGATCATGGTACCCAATTTACTTTTCATTTTTGGAGGTCGTTTCAAAGGGGATATGGTACCAAGATTAAGTTGAGCACCGCCTTTCATCCTTAAACAAATGGACAAGCCAAGAGGACAATTCAAACCTTGGAAGACATGTTGAGGGCATGCATGTTAGAGTTCAAGGGTAATTGGCATAACCATCTTCCACTCATTGAGTTTGGCTATAATAGCTTCCATGCTAGCATTGGTATGGCACCGTTTGAAGCCTTTATGGGTGAAGGTGTAGGTCACCGGTGAGATGGTTTGAGTTGGGGGAGATGGCATTGATTGGCCCAGATTTAGTGTTGGGGTCTATGAAGAAGGTGAAATTGATTAGGAGAGATTGAAGATGGCCCAAAGTCGGAAAAAGTCCTATTCCAATGATAGAAAGAGGGATCTTGAGTTCCACATTGGAGATTGGGTGTTTGTCAAGGTCGCAACTATGAAAGGAGTGATGCATTTTTGTAGAAAGGGCAAGTTAAGCCCCAGGTATATAGGCTCTTATGAGATTGTGCAGCGATCTAGAAATATGGTTTTATAGGTTGGAGTTGCCTCTGTATTTGAGCTCTGTCCACCTGGTCTTCCATGTGTCTATCTGAGAAAGATGGTTGGTGATCCTAGTACTATTGTACCTTTGGAAGGTGTTGAGGTGGAGGAGAACTTATCTTATGAGGAAGTTTTGGTGGAGATTTTCGATTGAAAGTGAAACAGCTTCGTAACAAGGATATAGCTTCGGTAAAGGTACATAGGAGAAATCAAAACGTGGAGAGTGCTACATGGGAGGCAGAGTTGGATATGATGAAATGATATGCCCATATTTTCCAATCTACTCAAGCCTAAGGTATTGGGTTCTTCCTCTTCTAAGTGGTTCTAATCCTTTCATTCTTGAGTTTCATGATAGGACATGCGTAAATGTGCACCAATATGACTTTTAAGAAGTTTTGAATGATTTAAATGTGATTCGGTGTGAGTTTTAATGACTAAGTATAAATTACTGTCTCATAAATCATCATGAGAATTTTTCCAACTGTGGTGATACGGGCACCTACACGACCCGTGTAGCTTCACACGGGCCATGTGGCCCTTCCGTGTGGGTGGTTTTCCCGTCAAAAAACTCTAAGTGTTGGATTATGGTTTTGGACATTCGTTAGGAGAATAATTTGTCTAAGTGTTATTTCACGAGCACTGTACACGGACCGTGTAGTGTCACACAGCCCGTGTACCCTTCCTTGAAGTGGTGACAACCAATTTTTCCATCCATTTCATTAATAGCGTTTTCATAAATTTGGTTTATCCTAATGGTCTTTTGGGACTTCCTATGTTGTCTAATGACTTTCTAATGACCTAAATTCTATTCCTAGTATTCAAAATCACTCCTCACGTTTTAAACTCTCAAACACCTCTCAAAGAACTCTTGTGGATTTCAACTTGGAAACCAAGGAAAACTCAATTTTTCTTCAAATTTCTCTTGGAACTTCTTCATTTAGTGAAGGCATGTGGGTTTTGATCCTTGGTTCCTTCCAATCAACGAGACGCAAAAACTCTTTTCAAATAATTTCCATGAATTGTTAGCTTACTTGAAATTGAGGTTTTGCATATTGTGATTCCTTAAATTCAAATAACGTATTAGTTATATCTATTCACTAATTTTAAGTTGATTTAAGCTATTATGTGATGAGTTACATTACATTTATGAAGCTATCTATATGCATGTCCCTTTAAGCTTGTTTTATGCATGAGTAGTCCATATTATGTTTTAAATGTGAATTTTACTTATGATTTTACTTGAATCTTATAATGTATTATTGAACTAAGTTTTGATCAATATTATTCATGACTTTCTCATTTCATTCATGGCATATGCATTCATGTACATGGGATTTTATGAAAATTATGAAGTGGATTAAGCCCAATTATGTTCATGTATATGAATATGATAAGATATTGATTATGACAAGAATGTGATCACATATATGTCTATTATTTATGGCTCTTTGAGAATTTAGGGGTGCTTGCACCATATTGTTTATATGAATGAGCTATTCCTAAGCATGAGCATTACAAATATAAGCTACAATTTGGCTTTTGAGCCTAAGCGCACTGAAAAGAATTGAAATGACTTGCCACTTTTGGAAATCATATATATATATATAAGTATTCTTGTGGGATGTTAACTTAGCACCGATTGATTAGGGGTTCTCTCTCTTTCCATGAACTATGTGAAAGCATAGGAATGGTAGTCATCTACGAAATGACTGGGTCATAAAGGATGGTTATTCATTTATCATATGATATGACATGCTTGATAAGGAAATCTATTCAAAATGACCGGGTTGTAAGGAAGGTGGCCACCACATACGAAATGACCAGGTCATAAGGTGTGGTGTAGGTTACCTTTGGCAAGAAATCTTCTCTAACCGATCGGAGGTCAACATCAGGCAAATTCATGTAATAGCTTGGATGGGTTTTAAATGTCGGTTATGATCTCATCCCCACTATATATATTAGCATCAATCCATTTCATGGATCATGGATTTCATGACATATTGTATACTACTCTTTTTGGGGTACATAATTCTTTCTATATTATGTGCCCTTGTTATGTAATATTGTGTCACGCCCCAAAGTCCCATTAGGGCGGACTGGCACTCGTTATCGATAAGGCTTGGGAGAACCAACCTGTAACCATGTGCTTTCTATACATACTATAAGGGGGTTTCTGCATTTTACATGCCTTTAAGAAGATAAACAGTGATAACAAGCCAAAAGGAATTGCATATGACTAGGCCGTTGGGGCTACAGTATTTAAAGTAGGAGACATGACCACATTTTACTTTACATAGTCTACAAAGCCTCTAAATAAAGAAAGACATCTGATAAGGGTCGGGACAGGCCTCACCTCAACGAACTATGCAATAAACACGTAAGCTCTAGACATAAAGAAAGCCCCGAAGCAACCTCGAGCTTAGTGACAACAGCTGAATATCTTGTACTCCTACTGGGGAGATCTACTAGCACCTGTACCTGCAACATGAAATGCAAGTCCCCCGTAAGGGACGTCAGTACGAGATAATGCTCTAAGTATGTAAGGTAGGATATACTGTATATAAAGTAACAACTCAAATGAAACCATGTATTTGTGGAGGATCATGGACCACCCTTAGTTAAATTATGGAATCCTGTACTTTATGTTCTTTATATTACTTTATCTTTACTGTATAATCTGTACTATAAGATATGTGCATAGCTGTAATACAAATGACCAAGTGATCAGTGGTGAACTGTATCGGGTTCGTCCCTCGCTAGGTTCTTTCTTAACCCCTGGGGCTACCCCCCGTAATAAGATGTTTCCCTGGCTAGGTGTTTCTTCGACCCCTCGGGATATCAGGATCATCCCTTTTCTAGGTTCTTCCTTAACCCTCTCGGGATACCACCCGTGATAGGATCGTCCCTGGCTAGGTGTTACTTCCACCTCCTCAGGCTACCACCTATCAAAACTGTATACTTTATTTTTCAATTACCTTTGAGATGGTTCTTTTGGTGGTCACAATATTGGAGTTGTAGGACTGTATATATAACATGTGACATGTAGATAATCATACAAGACAATATGACAATGAAAAAGAGTACCTTACACAAATAATAAAATGCGTACGAAATGAAACAACTCGTGAACTTTATCTAGTAACAAGAACTCATGTAACCTGGTATCCAAACATGTATGCAGATTTGAAAGTGACTATGTATGAAATCATATGAACATGTAAAAGATTGCAGACATGGTTAATAGTGTGTCGGAGTTGGTGAATGCCTTTATGTACCAAGGAGAGCTCTATGTTTCATGCCAAGTGATATGAAATCAAGTAACCTTATATACCTCGTTGTATGACCTCATTACTAATTCAAGATAACCTTCCCTTCCTCCAAATATTTATCTATAACATAGTAGGTGATAAAACTAGTATTATCAGCCAATAAACACATCTTGGCAGCCCAATCACATAACAATACAACACATGAGCAGCAAGCTTTTAATTAGCGACGTCAAGGCGTTTTGCCCAACCATTTCACCTATAACCGTATTTTTGAACAACAATTCTTATGTATATGTCATGTATATCTTGTTTCAGCCTCTTGACAGTCTTACAACAGCCCACAAGCACAACACCTCACTATTCTACACACTCTAAAAATGGATAGCATAACGTTACCTTCCCTCGCTATCTTTCAACGTCGACAACCCCAAACTTATTCCAAATTTAACCAAACTGTTCCAACAACATTTACACATATAAACAGACCTAAAACAGTCTTATAACAGTGCTCAAGAATTCATGAAGTACGTGAGCTAATAGCCTTATATACAACAGCCCGCAAGTTCCAATCAAGATGACGCTTGTTAAATGAAACCAAAATCAGGGCAGCAACCTTAGGGTGATGTTTATAACTCAACGGATGTTAAGAACACCAAGTTATCCTCATAATACAACTTAAAAACCATAGAGAAATCACCAAAACAAAAGGAAAAGGTGCAGCAACTTTCTGCACAGAATCTGTCCAAAACATTTCAGCAAGCGTAACTAGCATCTATTTCTTGTTTTTCATGATAAAACCATACTAAACAAACAACTATAATAACTTAACTTTGTATTCAAGGTTTAGAGGCTCCTTAAAAACCCTAAAAGAGTCGTTTGGCTACTTCACAAAGTTGAGAAAAGTTGAGAGGAAATGTAGAGAAAATCTGATTTTTGTGAGGTCAAGTTGAGAAATGACCTCTGGGAGCTGCTTTGACCCCTTTTTATAGTGCAATTTGGCCTAACTAACTAAGGCTTTCTCAGACTTATTTCCCTAAGGAGGTGGTGCAGCTCATTTCTCCTTTCATTTGGGCCTTTTGGAGAACCAACTTGACGGACTTGGGTTGCCTATTTTCCAATTTCACTTACTTAGTTTTGGGCCCAATTTTCTAAGTGTATTGTGATATCTTTGGTGCCCTTTTTATTATACTTTTTGGGCTAACTATATAGCCTATTTATGATACTAAAACATGGGCCAAAGTTATACCCTTAACACGGACTTTATTCATAATCGAACTTGGACAATTTCGATGTTGAGCCTCGTCTCCGTTTAGCTAGCAATTTTAAGCTAATAAAGTAGGTGACTCACCTTCTAGCTTATTAAGTCCTACAAGAGTTGTAGTCTCCTCAATTCGACACAAAATATGTATACACTCGACCCTCTTAAGCGTTAGACGCACATATAGCCCATTAACACAAGATTCAAGCACTTTCAAAAATTGGCGCTAATTTGACCAAACTATGTCATGTTTAATTTTAATTATACTAGTATTGTAAGGTGTGGGGTATTACATATTGAAATGTATATTTGATAAGTCATATGCATTGCATCCCGTATACTTAGTACACTGAAACGTACTAACGTATACTTTTGCCTACATGATCTCACCATGTAAGGGCCGAGGGTTTTGACCATACATCTTACGACGCCTAGCTCGGATCTCAAGTTTGCTTGTTGTGGTGAGTCATATATTCCAATGAAAACCTACCATCCTTCTATCTAGAGTGCTTTTATCTATCTTACTTACTATGAGGGGTGAGCTCAGGACATGTCTTGGCCCCCAACCTATCTTACAAGTAGAGGTATTGTTGAACATCTTATAAACTCCTTTACATTTATGTGCTAAGTATTATGATTAGAGATTATGTTATGGTTTTGTTATCTATTAGATATTGCTATGTCTTTTGGTTATGAACTTTGCGGATTGATTACATAATACGATGTGAATGATCCTCAGTCCCGAATTACCTCTATAGCGTGAGTCATACTTAACCGCCCCTCAGTCTTTATGTGTTATGTGCTATATGATATCATGTTATACCCTTTCCCTATGACATTCCCATAGCGTGAGTCCTACTTACCTGACCCTTAGGATTATGTGTTTGCTTTTTGAATGTGCTTCCAAACTGATGATATGAACTTGGATACTTTGAGGCTTGTTTAGGAACCTTCGGGTTCCCATTCGCCATGTCACTCTGAGACCCTAGGTCCAGGTCGTGACAATTTTGGACAACTCCACACTGTCACATGACCCGGAGAGGTACACACGGCTAAATGCCTTTTAACCCGACCAACTCAATAAACTACAAGTGACGAGTTTTAACAAATGTTAACTCGGTTATCCAAGAGTATTTCCACTGAATGGATTCTCCAGTGAGGTTGGTCAAAAATGTATGCCACTCCTCCTCTCCAGCTGCTGCTTCCCAATATCTAAGGCGGTCCTCATGGTTCTAGATCTTGTTATGGGCATCAATCATGTAGTCCATTTGTAGGTGTCGACGGTAGAACTGCTCAATTTCCCAAACTTGTAGTAATAATTTGCAGTCCCCGAATTAATCATGCCCTCTTGTTCATACAGACAGTGATCGAAACACCTTACTAAGAACTATGTGTACCAAGTAGTAGCCCTGCGGCACATCAAATAGGTCCACAACTATGGGGAGAATATTGATGTTGATGGAATATTGGGAAGACCATCGTACCCCAAAAGGAAAACAAAAAGACCTTAGGCCATGTGCTCATCCATCGCCTGGAGATGCCAGAAAATTCCTCATGATATTCATCAAAGCTCTCAAGTTGACCAAATCTCCTGAAAAGTTAACCTGGATTAGCCTTTCCATCTTCCATATTCCTCAGCAATGGAAAGATGTGAAGGCCTGGGAGTCTTAAAAAATCTCTTGCACGTATGGTCAATGGACATACTGGTAACCTTCCATAGATGGGTAGCTCTATGTATTTGCTAAATTACTCCAACATAGGAGTGATTTCAAAATTAAAGAATTTGAAAGTCACTTTACCCGATTCCCAAAATTCCATCAGTAGAGTGAGGAGCATTTTGTTTGCCTGAATTCCCATGAGTGATAGCAACCCTCCTAGATGTCTTCTAATTTTGGCTCCATGCGCCCTGAGAATGTTCCACAACTAGTTTTGCAGAATATTTGGGGTGGAAGTGACTATATTAATGTGTTTTAGTTTGGATCATTCACATCAACTTTCACAAAAATATTGTAACGCTCAATGAAATTACCAAAATACCCCTAGAATAGAATCATGTACATAATGTGTCTCCCAAAGCTCATATGGAAAATCTGAGATCGAATTTGCAATCAACATGAAAAACTAGGTAGGAGAGTGGTCTTGACCCGATTTTAAAGAAATCAGATCGAAAAATAATTTTTTATCCAAAATCGAGACAATGAAGGTACGCAATATGGGGGCGACAAACCTTGATTATGGACCCACACTTATATTTTTTAATTTTTTGAAGGGGGTTAGATTTATTAAAATACACAGGCTTACGACAGGTCCGCATCACGAACCTGTTCCACCAAAGTTTAAAATTTTAAATCTTTTTAGAGTCATTCTAGACTTTTCTCCACACCTTCTAAACTTAACCGACAACTAATACAAATAGTTTTTGTCCTAAAAGACTTTCAAAAACCTATTCTAAATACCTTTACACAAAAACTAAGTAGAGAGGTTGAGCTAAGAAGAGGATAAAGAGCTAGGGTTCAAAGGATTGAGGCTAATTTCTTGAGGAATCTTTTTCAAACTCCATACCAGGTATGTAAGGCTATCTAAAATGTTGGACTTGTTCATCCACACGCTCCATTATTTAATTGAGTTGATATTTCAAGTATTAATTGCATTCTTTAAATATTATGATTTGTAAATCTTGAATTCTTGTAAAAAAATTGAGTTTCTTAGATATATTTGAGTCGAGTTATGAGTCGCACCACTATTATTTTGAGTTATGAATGTATTTCACCTGATTGATGCATCAACCCGAAACTTATCATTTTCCTTTCTTGCTGATTAATTGAAATCGTGAAGCTAATCTTTCAAACTAAGTAATGTGATCCTTAGAAGTACCTTTTCTTGCTTCATGTGTGTTTCACTGCTTTATGTTTGCAAGTAATGAGTATCCATCATGTCATTTATGCTGATCCTGCTAATGTGATGTCACTTGACCGTAATTCATGGGAGTCCTGTATGATGTATATTAGAGTCTTGAGTTATATTGCATGGACGACGGTCCTGAGTTATTGAGTTGTTTAGTAATTGAGTCGAACTACGAAGAACTTAGTTAACTTGTCTCAGATAAGTCGAAGAGATGAGTTGAGGTAATTTTTATGAGCGTGATTTAGTCTTGGAATGAGTATTAAGCACCGAGTTAGGTGAAGATAGTCACTGTGTAGGAAGGTCATACAGGATAATTCTGCTAGCCCAAGTCCCTTTGGAGGGACAATCACTTAAGATCCGAGAGAAAGGTAGAGGTTGATATGTCCTTTTCCATGGCAAGTTAAGGAAGGCCAAGGCAATGATGCCATATTCATTGTACATCACCAAAACTCATGGTGGTGTGAGTTTTGTTGGTTAGAGAAACTTCCAAGCAATACTTGAGTTAAGCATATCATGATTTTTGAACTGAGTTGCATTTGAACACTAACTCCATTTCCAAAGCATGATTTCAAACTTAAAAGGTTCATGATTTATTTTAGTTGAGGAATGAGATGAAGAGTTGAGCTTTGAGATGAGTTGTTGATTGGTTTGAGCTTTATCTATTTACTCTAGACCATTTACATACAGTACATTTCATGTACTTATGTCATTTTTCATTGCATTGTTTCATGATGCAGATTCAGTAGATAGAGGACTTCAATAGACATGTTGTTGTTAGACCCTGCTTTTTTTTAAATTAAGGATAATTATCCAATTGGGAGATATTGTTGTGGATGTCGTGTGATTTAAACTTAAGTACATTTTTTTTCGGTGCATGATTAGAGTATCAAATGAATTTGGCATGCATAATTAAGTTTGAGTCGGAAGTCCTCAATTGGATCAAAATAGAAAAGTTTGGGACCTAATTG
>JAABOM020058240.1:0-14167 GCA_011800125.2 Solanum clarkiae | reverse complement strand
ATTCTGGCGCTGCCTAGGGTTCCGGGCAAAGATTCCCAAAAAATCATACGGGTGGGTCTGTAACGAGCCCAGCAAGTGGCCCAGGTGGTCCAGCGGCATTGGCGGGGGCCTGGTAGGATTTTAGGGCATAAGGAAGGCAAAACAGGCGATTTCAGCCATTTTCCATAGGTGTTAGCCCATGGATTCTGGCGCTTCATAGGGTTCCAGGCAAAGATTCCCGAAAAATCATACAGATGGGTCGGCGATGAGCCTGGTAAGCGGCCCAAGTGGCCCGACGGCGTTGGCGGGGGCCTGGTAGGATTTTATGACCCAAGGATGGTGAAACAGGCGATTTCAGCCATTTTCCGTGGCTGCTAGCCCACGGATTCGGCCGCTGCCTGGGGTTCCGGGCAAAGATTCCCAAAAAATCATTCGAGTGGGTCGGCAATGATCCCTGCAAGGGGCTTTAGTGGACGGCGGCGTTGTCGGGGGCCTGGTAGGATTTTTTTGTGCCAAGGAAGGCGAAACTAGCGATTTCGGTCATTTTCCGTGGGCTAACACCCACGGATTCTGGCGCTTCCTGGGGTTCCGGGCAAAATTTTTTGAAAAATCACACAGATGGGTCGGAAACGAGCGTGGCAAGCGGCCCAGGTGGCCCAGCGGCACTGGCGGGGACCTGGTAGGATTTTGTGGCCCAAAGAAGGCAAAACAGGCGATTTCGGCCTTTTTCTTGGGTGTTAGCCCACAAATTCTGTTGCTGTCTGGGGTTCCGGGCTAGGATTCTCGAAAAATCATACGGGTGGGTCGAAAATGATCCCGACAAGCGGCCTAGGTGGCCCGATGGCATTGGCGGGGGCCTGGTACGATTTTTTGGCCCAAGGAAGGCGAAACAGACGATTTCAGTCATTTTCCATGGGTGTTAGCCCACGAATTCTGGCGCTGCCTGGGGTTCCGGGTAAAGATTCTTGAGAAATCAAACGGGTGGTCGGCAACAAGCCCAGCAAGCGGCCCAGGTGGCCCAGCGGCATTGGCGGGGGGCTAGTAGGATTTTATAGCCCAAGGATGGCAAAATCGACGATTTCGGTCATTTTTTGTGGGTGTTAGCCCACGAATTCTGGCGCTTCCTGGGGTTTCGGGAAAAGATTCTCGAAAAATCATACGGGTGGGTCGGCAACAAGCCCGGCAAGCGGCCAAAGTGGCCCGGCGGTGTTGCGGCAGGCTGGTAGGATTTTATGGCTCAAGGATGGCGAAACTGGCGATTTCGGCCTTTTTCTGTGGGTGTTAGCCCACGAATTCTGGCGCTGCCTGGGGTTCCGGGCAAAGATTCCCAAAAAATCATACTGGTGGGTCTACAACGAGCCCGGCAAATGGCCCAGGCGGCCCGGTGGCATTGGCGGAGGCTTGGTAGGATTTTAGGGCATTAGGAAGGCGAAATAGGCGATTTCAGCCATTTTCCATGGGTGTTAGCCTATGGATTCTAGCGTTGCCTGGTGTTCCGGGCAAAGATTCCTGAAAAATCATACGGATAGGTCAGCAATGAGCCCAGTAAGGGGCCCAAGTGGCCCGGCGGCATTAGCGGGGGCCTGGTAGGATTTTATGGCAGAAGGAAGGCGAAACAAACGATTTCATCCTTTTTCCGTGGGTGCTCGCCCACGAATTCTGGCGCTATCTGGGGTTTCGGGCGAAGATTTTCGAAAACTCATACATGTAGGTCGGCAATTAGCTCAACAGGTCTCCAATGTATGCAGCACAGGACGGCCCGGCGACATTGGCAGGGGCTTAGTAGGATTTTATGGCCCAAGGAAGGCGAAACATGTGATTTCGACCATTTTTCGTGGGTGTTAGCCCACAGATTCTTGCGTTGCCTGGGGTTCCAGGAAAAGTTTTCGGAAAATCATACAGGTGGGTCAGCAACGAGCCCGACAAGTGGCCTAGGTGGCCCGACGGCGTTGGCATAGGCTTGGTAGGATTTTATGGTCCAAGGAAGACGAAACACGCGATTTCGGCCATTTTCTGTGGGTGTTTGCCCACGGATTCTGGCGCTGCCTGGGGTTCCGGACAAAGATTCCCCAAAAATCTAACGGGTGGGTCGGCAACGGGCCCGATAAATGGCCAAGGTGGCTCAGTGGCGCTAGCAGGGGTATGGTAGGATTTTATGTCTAAGGATGGCGAAACAGGCAATTTCAGCCATTTTCCGTGAGTGTTAGCCCACGGATTCTGGTGTTGCCTGGGGTTCCAGGCAAAAATTCTCAAAGAATCATATGGGTGGGTCGGTAACGAGCCCCCAAGCGTCCAGGTGAGCTGGTGATGTTGACGGAGGTCGGGTAGGATTTTATGGCCCAGGGAATACAAAACGGGTGATTTTGACCATTTTCTGTAGGTGTTAGCCCACAAACGGGCGATTTCGGCCATTTCGGCCATTTTCTGTGGTTGTTAGCCCACGAATTATTGCGTTGCCTGGGGTTCCGGGCAAAGATTCAAAAATCATACAGGTGGGTCGGCAACCTTCCCGGCAAGCAACTCAAGTGGCCCGGTGGCATTAGCGGGGGCTTGGTAGAATTTTATGGCCCAAGGAAGGCGAAACAGGCGATTTCGGTCATTTTCTGTGGGTGTTAGCCCACGGATTCTGGCACTGCCTGGGGTTCCGGGCAAAGATTCTTGAAAAATCTTGCAGGTGGATCGGCAACGGGCCCTGTAAGCAGCCAAGGCGGCCCGGCGACGTAGGTGGGGGTATGGTAGGATTTTATGGCCCAAGGATGGTGAAACAGGCGATTTCGGCCATTTTCCATGGGTGTTAGCCCACGGATTCTAGCGTTGCCTGGGGTTCCGGGCAAAGATTCTCAAAAAATCTAACAGGTGGGTCGGCAACGAGCGCTCCAAGCGGCCTGGTGGCCTGGCGGCGTTGACGGAGGCCTGGTAGGATTTTATGGCCAAGGGAAGGCAAAACAGGCGATGTCGGCCATTTTTCTTGGGTGTTAGCCCATGATTTCTGGCGCTACCTGGGGATCCGAGTGAAGATTCCTAAAACCTCATTCATGTTGGTCGGCAATGAGCCTAGCAAGTGGCCTAGGTGGCCCAGCGTCATTGGCGGGGTCCTGGTAGGATTTTATGGCCCAAAGAAGATGAAACAGGCGATTTCAGCCATTTTCTGTGGGTGCTAGCCCACCGATTCTAGCGTTGCCTAGGGTTCCGGGGAAAAATTCTCAAAAAATCATATGGATGGGTCAGTCATGAGCCCGATAAGTGGCCCAAGCGGCCCGGCGGCGTTGGTGGGGGCCTAGTAGGATTTTATGGACCAAGGAAGCCGAAACAAGCGATTTCAGCCATTTTTCGTGGGTGTTAGCCCACGGATTATGGCGCTGCCTGGGGTTCCGAGAAAGATTCCCAAAAAATCAAATGGATGGGTCGGCCACGAGTCCGAGAGCGTCCCAAACGGCCCGGTGGCATTGGCGGGGGCCTGGTAGTATTTTATGGCCCAAGGAAGGCAAAACAGACGATTTTGGCCTTTTTCCATGGGTATTAGTCCACGGATTCTGGCGCTACCTGGGGTTCCGGGTAAAGATTCTCGAAAAATCATACGGGTGGGTCGGCAACGAGCCCGACAAGTGGCCCAGGTCGCCCGGCGGTGTTGATGGGGGCCTGGTTGGATTTTATGGCCCAAGGATGGCGAAACATGGGATTTCAGCCATTTTCCGTGGGTGTTAGCCCATGGATTCTGGCGCTGGCTGGGGTTCTGGGAAAATATTCCCAAAAAATCATACGAGTGGGTTTGTAACGAGCCCGGCAAGCGGCCCAGATGTCCCGGTGGCGTTGGCAGGGGACCTGGTAGGATTTTAAGGCATAAGGAAGGCGAAACAGGTGATTTCAGCCATTTTCCGTGGGTGTTAGACCACGGATCTGGCACTACCTAGGGTTCCGAGCAAAGATTCTCGAAAAATCATACGGATGGGTCGACAATGAGCCCAGTAAGAGGACCAAGTGGCCCGACAGCATTGGCGAGGGCTTGGTAGGATTTTATGGCCCAAGGATGGCGAAACAGACGATTTCAGCCATTTTTCATGGGTGTTAACTCACTGATTCGGCCGCTGCCTGGGGTTTCGGGCAAATATTCCTGAAAAATCATTTGGGTAGGTCGGTAACGATCCCAGCAAGCGGCCCAAGTGGCTCGGCGGTGTTGTCGGGGGACTGGTAGGATTTTATGGCCCATGGAAGGCGAAACAGGTGATTTCGACCATTTTTCATGGGTGTTAGCCCACAGATTCTGACGCTGCCTGGGGTTCCAGGCAGAGATTCCCAAAAATTCATACACTTGGTTCGATAACGAGCCCGTCAAGCGGCCCAGGTGGCTTGGAGGTGTTGGTTGGGTCCTGGTAGGATTTTATGTCCCTAGGAAGGCGAAACTGGCGATTTCGGCCATTTTCCGTGGGGTGTGAGCTTACGGATTTTAGCGCTGCCTGGTGTTCCGGGCAAAGATTATCAAAAAATCGTACGGGTGGGTCTGCAACGAGCCCGTCAAGCGGTCCAGGTGGCCCGGCGGCGTTGGCGGGGGCCGAGTAGGATTTTAGGGCATAAGGAAGGCGAAACAGGCGATTTCTACCATTTTTCGTTGGTGTTAGCCCACGGATTCTGGCACTTCCTGGGGTTCCTGGCAGAGATTCTGAAAATTCATACGATTAGGTCGGTAACAAGTCCGGCAAGCGGCCCAGGTGGCCCGGCAGCATTGGCGGGGGCCTGGTAGGGTTTTACGGCATAAAAGGCGAAACAAGCAATTTCAGCCATTTTCCGTGGGTGTTCGCCCACGAATTCTGGCGTTGCCTGGGGTTCCAGGAAAAAATTCCTAAAAAAGCACATGGGTGGGTCGGCAATGAACCAAGTAAGCAGCCCAAGTGGCCCGGCGGCGATGGCGGGGGTCTATAGGATTTTATGACCCAACGATGGCGAAAGAGGCGATTTTGGCCATTTTCCGTGGATGTTAGCCCATGGATTCTGGCGCTGACTGGGGTTCCGAGCAAAGATTCTCAAAAAATCATATGGGTAGATCAGCAATGAGCCCGGTAAACGGCCCAGTTGGCCCGACCGCGTTGTCGGTAGCTTGGTAAAATTTTATGTCCCAAGGAAGGCGAAACAGACGATTTCGGCCATTTTCCGTGGGTGTTAGCCCACGGATTCTTGCGCTGCCTGGGGTTCCGAGAAAAGATTCTAGAAAATCATATGGGTGGGTCGGCAATGAGTCGGCAAGTGGCCGAGGCGGCCCGACGGCATTGGCGGGGGCTTGGTAGGATTTTATGGCCTAAGGAAGGCGAAACAGGCGATTTCGGCATTTTTCATGGGTGTTAGTCCATGGATTCTGGTGCTGCTTGGGGTTCCGGGCAAATATTCCTGAAATATCATATTTTTGGGTCGGCAATGAGTCCGGCAAAAGGCCTAGGTGGTCCGACGGCGTTGGAAGTGGCCTGTTAGGATTTTATGGCCCAAGGATGGCGAAACAGGCGATTTCGGCCATTTTCGTAGGTATTAGCCAACAAATTCTGGCGCTGCCTGGGATTCCAGGCAAAGATTCCCAAAAATCATACGGGTGGGTCAGCCACGAGCCCGGAAAGTGACCTAGGTAGCCCGACGGCGTAGGCGGGGGCCTGGTAGGATTTTATGGCCTAAGGAAAGCAAAGGCGATTTCGACTATTTTCTGTAGGTGTTAGACCACAGATTCTGGCTCTGCCAGGATTTTCGAGCAAAGATTCCCGAAAAATCTTACGGGTGGGTTGGCAATGAGACCGGCAAGCGGCCAAGGAGGCTGGGCGGCGTTCGCGGAGGAATGGTAAGATTTTATGGCCCAAGGATAGCGAAACAGGCGACTTCGGCCATTTTCCGTGGGTGTTAGCCCACGGATTCTGGCGTTGCCTGGGGTTCCGGGTAAATATTCTCGAAAATTCATACGGGTGGGTCGGCAATGAGCCCGGAAAGCAGCCCAGGTCGCCTGATGGCGTTGGCGGGGGCACTGTAGGATTTTATGGCCCAAGGAAGGCGAAATAGGCGATTTCAGCCATTTTCCGTGGGTGTTAGCCTACGGATTCTTGCGCTGCCTGGGGTTCCGGGCAAAGATTCCCGAAAAATCATACGGGTGGGTCGGCAATGAGCCCGTCAACCAGCCCAGATGGCCCGACAGCGTTGGCGGGGGCATGGTAGGATTTTATGCCCCAAGGATGGCGAAACAGGCGATTTCGATCATTTTCTGTGGGTGTTAGCCCATGGATTCTGGCCCTCCCTGGTGTTCCAAGCAAAGGTTCCCGAGAAATCATACGGGTGGGTCGAAAACGAGCCCGGAAAGCAGCTCAGGTGGCCCGGCTGTATTGGCGGGGGCCTGGTAGGATTTTATGACCCAAGGAAGGCGAAACACGTGATTTTGGCCATTTTCCATGGGTGTTAGCCCACGGATTATGGCGTTGCCTGGAGTTCTATGCATAGATTCCCAAAAAATAATACAGGTGGGTTGGCAACGAGCACGGCAAGCGGCCCAGGTCACCCGGCGGCTTTGGCGGGGGCATGGTACGATTTTATGGCCCAAGGATGCTGAAAAAGGCGATTATGACCATTTTCTGTGAGTGTTAGCCCACGAATTCTGGCACTGCCTGGGATTCCAGGCAAAGATTCCCGAAATATCATACAGTTTGGTCGGCAACGCGCCCGGAAAGCGGCCTAGGTGGCCCAGTGGCGTTGGCGGGGGCCTGGTAGGATTTTATGGCCCAAGTAAGGCGAAACAGGCGATTTTAGCCATTTTTCGTGGGTGTTAGCCCTCGAATTCTAGCGCTGGTTGTGGTTCCAGGAAAAGATTCCCGAAATATCATACGGGTGGGTCGGCAACAAACCCGTCAAGCAGCCCAGGTGGTTCGGCGGCATTGGGGGGCCTGGTAGGATTTTGTAGTAAAAGGAAGGAGAAACAGGTTATTTCGGCCATTTTCCATGGGTGTTAGCCCATGGATTCTGGCATTGCCTGCGGTTTCGGGCAAAGATTCCCGAAATATTATACAGGTGAGTGGGCAACGAGCCCGGCAAGCTGCCTAGGTGGCCCGGCGACGTTGATGGGGGCCTGGTAGGATTTTATGGCCCAACGAAGGCGTAACAGACGATTTCGGCAATTTCCCATGGGTGCTAGCCCACTGATTCTGGCGCTGCCTGGGGTTCCAGGCAAATATTCCTGAAAAATCACACAATTGGGTCAGTAACAATCCCGGCAAGCGGCCCAAGTAGCCTGGCTACGTTAGCAAGGGCCTGGTAGGATTTTATGGCCCAAGGAAGGCGAAACAGGCAATTTCGATCATTTTTTTGGGTGTTAGCTCACGGATTCTGGCGCTGCCTGCGGTTCCGGGCAAAGATTCCTGAAAAATTATACAGGTGGGTTGGCAACGATCCCGACAAGTGTCCCAAGTGGCGCGGCTGCGTTGGCGAGGGCCTAGTAGGATTTTATATCCCAAGGAAGGAGAAATAAGCGATTTTGGCCTTTTTCCATGGGTGTTAGCCCACGGATTCTGGCGCTGCCTGTGGTTCCGGGCAAAGATTCCCGAATAATCATACAGGTGAGTCGGCAATAATCCCGGCAAGCGGCCCAAGTGGCCTGGCTGCGTTGGCGGGATCCTGGTAGGATTTTATGGCCCAAGGAAGGAGAAACAGGCGATTTCGGCCATTTTCCGTGTGTGTTAGCCCACGGATTCAGGCATTGCCTGGGGTTCCAAGCAAAGATTCCCGAAAAGTCATATGGATGGGTAGGCAATGAGCCCGTCAAGCAGCCCAGATGGCCCAGCAGCGTTGGCGGGGGCATGGTAGGATTTTATGCCCCAAGGATAGCGAAACAGGCAATTTCGATCATTTTTTGTGGGTGTTAGCCCATGGATTCTGGCCCTCCCTGGTGTTCCAAGCAAAGGTTCCCGAGAAATCATACGGGTGGGTCGGAAATGAGCCCGGCAAGCGGCTCAGGTGGCCCGGCGGCATTGGCGGGGGCCTGGTAGTATTTTATGGTCCAAGGATAGCAAAACAGGTGATTTTGGGCATTTTTCCTGTGTGTTAGCCCACAAATTCTGGCGTTTCCTGGGGTTCCGGTCCAAGATTCCCAAACAATCATACGGGTGGATTGGCAACGAGTCGGCAAGCGGCCCAAGTGGCATTGGCGGGGGCCTGGTAGGATCTTATGTCCCAAGGATGACGAAACAGGCGATTTCGGCCATTTTTCGTGTGTGTTAGCCAACGGATTCTGGCGCTGCCTAGGGTTCCAGGTAAAGATTCCCGAAAAATCATATAGGTAGGTTAGCAACGAGCCCGGTAAGCAGCCCAGGTAGCCCGGCAGCATTGGTGGGGGCTTGGTAAGATTTTATGGCCCAAGGAATGCGAAACAGGCGATTTCGGCCATTTTCCATGGGTGTTAGCCCACGGATTCAGGCGCTGCCTGGGATTCCGGGAAAAGATTCCTAAAAATTCATATGGGTGGGTCGGCAACGAGCCCGGAAAGCTGCCCAGGTGGCCTGGCGGCATTGGCGGGGGCCTGGTAGGATTTTATGGCCCAAAGGAAGGCGATTTCGGCCATTTTCCGTGGGTGTTAGCCCACAAATTCTGGCGCTGCCTGGTATTCTGGGCAAAGATTCCCGAAAAATCATACGGGTGAGTCAAAAATGAGCCCGACAAGCGGCCCAGGTCGCCCGGCGGCGTTGGCGGGGGAATGATAGGATTTTATGGGCCAATGAACAGGAAAAAAGTGATTCTGCAGTTTTCTATAGGTGTTAGCTCACGAATTCTGGTGTTGCTAGGGGTTCCGGCGCAAGATTTCCAAAAAATTATACAAGTGGGTGGAGGACTTGCCCGGCCGGCATTGGCAGAGGCCTGGTAGTATTTTATGGGTCGATGAACAGGAAACTAGCGATTTCGGCCGTTTTCTGTAGTTGTTAACCCACGTATTCTGGCGTTGCCCGGGGTTTCAGTGCAATATTCTCGAAAAATCATACGAGTGAGTCAGCGACGAGCCCAGCATGCGGCCCAGGTGGCCCGGCGACATTGGCGGAGGCTTGATAGGATTTTATGGGCCAATGAACAGCGAACGAGCAATTTCGACCATTTTCTATGGGTGTTAGCCAATTGATTTTGGCGCTTCCCGGTGTTCCAGCACAAAATTCCAAACAAATCATACCATAGGTCGAGGATGAACCCGGCAAGCGGACCTGGTGGCCCGGCGGCGTTAGCAGAGGCCTGGTAGAATTTTTTAGGCAGATGAACAGGAAATAGGCGATTTTGGTCGTTTTCTCTAGGTGTTAGCCCATAGATTCTAGCGCTGTACGGGGTTCCGACGCAAGATTCTCGAAAAATCATACGAGTGGGTTAGGGATGAGCCTAACTAGCGGGCCAGGTGGCCCGCCGACATTGGCGGAGGCCTGGTAGGATTATATGGGCCGATGAACAAGAAGCAGGCAATTTTGGTCGTTTTCTGTGGGTGTTAGCCCACGGATTCTAGCGCTGCACGGGGTTTCGGCGCAAGATTCTCGAAAAATCATACATGTGGGTCGGGGACGAGCCCAGCAAGCAGCCCAAGTGGCCCGACGGCGTTGGCGGAGACTTGGTAGGATTTTATGGTGCGATGAACAGAAAATAGGCAATTTCAGCCGTTTTCCATGGGTAATAGCCCACGGATTCTGGCACTGCATGGGATTTTGGCGCAAGATTCTCAAAAAATCATACGAGTGGGTCGGCAACGAGCTCGATAAGTGGCCCAGGTAGCCCAGCGGCATTGTCGGAGGCCTGGTAGGATTTTATGGGCCAACAAATAGGAAACAGGCGATTTTGGCAGTTTTTTTGGGTATTAGCCCGTGAATTCTGGCGTTGTAGGGGGTTCCGGTGCATCTTTCTCAAACAATCACACACGTAGGTCCGTAACGAGTTTGGAAAGAGGCCCAGGTAGCCCGGTGGCAGCAGAGGACGTCTGGTAGGATTTTATGGCCAAGGAATAGGAAACAGACGATTTTAGTAGTTTTCTGTGGGTGTTAGTTGACGGATTACGGCGCTGCAGGGGGCTCCGGTGCAACTTTTCTGAAAAATTATATGAGTGGGTCTGCAAAGATCCTGGCAAGAGCCTAGTGGTCCGGCGGCAACGGGGGTAGCCTAGTAGGATTTTATGGGCCATGGAATAGGAAACAGGCGATTTCGGCAGTTTTCTATGGGTGTTAGCCCGTGGATTCTGGCATTGCTTGGAGCTCCGGTGCAACACTCTTGAAAAATCATACGAGTGGGTTTCTAACGAACCTGGCAGGAGTCCTAGGTAGTTTGACAGTTCCAGAGGATGCCTGGTAGGATTTTATGGGCCAAGGTACAGGAAGCAGGTGATTTTAAAAAAATTTCATGGGTGTTAGCCCACAAAATCTGGTGTTGCCGAGGGCTCTAGTGAAAATTTCTTGAAAAATCATACAAGTGAGTTCATAACGATCCCGGCAATATTCCAGGTGATCTGAGGTATCGTAAGATGCCTTGTAAGATTCTATACGCCAAGGAATAGGAAACAGACGATTTGTGTAGTTTTTGGTAGGTGTTAGCCTACAACATCTGGCGTTTCCAGGGGCTCCGGTGCAAATTTCACAAAAAATACTACGAGTGGATCCTTAACCAGCTCTAAAAGAATCCCAGGTTGTCCGACGGTGATGTTTGATAGGATTTATCAAATTTTCCGAAGAATAATACGAGTAGGTCTGTAAAGAGCCTTTCAAAAGTCCCATGTGGTCCGGTGGTGCTGGAGGATGCCTAGTAGGATTTTTTAGGCTCCGAACCAGGAAATAAGCAATTTTGGTAGTTTTTTGTAGGTGTTAGCCCACGGATCCCACAGATTCTGGGGATTCCGGGGCTCTAGGCCCAATTTTCCCAAAAAATCATACCAACTCATACGTAACGAGCCCGTCAAGAGTTCAGTAACCTCATTGGTGTCCTGACACCTGGTAGCATTTTATGAGCTCCTAACAGGAAACAAGCTAAACTTAGTGATTCCACAAATTCTTGCATTTGATTGTCTATTTTCATCGCAGGTATGTAAGGCTAAATTAAAGCATGAACCTTGTTCCTCTATGTACCTCATGATTATGAGAGGATGAATTATGATGGAATTGAAGTCCACATGTTGTGTTTTCTTGAAAACTTCTTTTATATTTAACATTTTTACTTATACTATATAATTGATGATTTCTTTGAACTTGTTTCTTGAAAAAATGATTTACGCCTTTGATTTTATAAACTTATTTTAAACTAAGATTAATAACTATGTCTAAGGATTGAGTCTAGAGCCTTGAATTTGTGAATGCTTGATTGTGCTTGCGATGTGAACATGATGACAGCATATTGAACTTGATGATTAAATATAATCTTCATAATTGAACCCAAATGATTGAACCTAGCTGAATGTGGTCATAAATGTGAGTCTAAATTACTCTTGAAAGATGTAATTGAAAATTGATTGGATGGTTGATAGGTTGAAAGGCTTGATTGTAACGAATTGATGAACTGCTAAGAGTCCATATGAGATGTAATGATTGATTAGATTGGATTTGATTGTTTTATGAGCATTGAGTCTTGAGAGGAGTATCGAGCACCGAATTGAGTGAGAGTAAGTCTAATTCGAACTCAACAACTACGTCACCAAATGTAAGTGAGAATTCAACTGTAAACAGATGAATTACTTCTTATTTTTCCTTCCAGGGACTTGATTGATTGTTTGGATCCATGATTGGTTTATTCGTTCTTTATCCTACTAAGTATTGAAAGGTTATGGCAATGTCAACGCTATTGTTGTACGATCACTGGCTCATAAATGATTGTTGTCAAATAAGAGAAACTCCAATATAGGTCTTGATAGTACTTTGATTGGATATGATTAGTGGTCTCTATCTAAATTGTGTTCTTACTTTAGACTTTTGTTCTAGGAAACAGCCTCTCTACTTCTATGAATTAGCGGCAAGGTCTGCGTATAAGCTTCCCTCCGCAGACCCCACATGTGGGATTTCACTGGGTATGTTGTTGTTGTTGTTTACTTTAGACTTTTGACATCCTGATTGAGTTTCTTACTTCTTGACTTGAATATGTGAGTTGATGTTATTCTACCTTGATGCTTGTTTTATTATGACATTTTACATACTCATATATTTCATGTATTGACGTTCATTTAGGCCTATATTATTTTATGATGCAGAGGCAGGTACTAGCAGTGATCACTAGGTGCATCATTGATAACCTATTCACATTTAGCTGATTGGTGAAACCTCCTTACTTTCGGAGGATTTTCACATTATTATCATCTAGCTATTAGAGTTTAGATTTACTTTTATTTTATTTTGAGGTAGCCATAGACCTGTCAATGGCACCATTTGAATAGTTGATAGAGGCTTCCTAGACAAGATTGTGGCGTTGTGATTGGATATTATTTTTTGTTATCTTCTTTCATACTAGTCTCATTAAATAGATTTGATAGATTGGTTGACCTTTGGCCTTTAATTGTTGATTTGGTTATTTATTCATTCGAGTTATCTCTTGATGGTTAAATCTTCTGTTGTTAGATTGTTATTGAATGAATATGATAATGCCAAATGATTCGCTTGGGGACTAACAACAATCTCTAAATGTTAACCACGCTTAAAGTACCTTACCAAAGCGTGACATAGAACCCTTTAGATAAAAATCTCGCCTTCACCATTGATTATTAACAATTCAAAAATATAATCATCATCATTTCCAAGTATCACGTGAAAGATTAATGATGTGACTTCTTTTTTCATCTTAGTTAGGTTCAAGTCACTAGATTCAAGATAACTTAATTTATACTATAAAAATGATAATTGAATTGAATTATGTAACTTAAAAAATTCATATCTCTAAAAAAAAGGCCATAATTGTCACGTCATAGTTGTCAACTCACAATGACCACTAGTTAATTTTTTTATACTAACAAACCACATGATTATGCTTAATTAAATAGATTCATTCAATCTCTGCTTGATCATTATGATTAATTTAAAAGGCTTAGCCAACTTTAACTAATTTCTATTTGGAATGATTAGGAACATCGACATTCTTTATTCAATATTAATTTATTGTTAGAAATCTGATTATTGCAGCAATCATTGTATAATAATTATAAAATCAAATCAGTGCTGAAGAAAGCAGAAACAACAATTAATTAATAGTGAAATATAAGACTTTTGTAACAAAGAAAAACATGTTCTTGCATGTGCATGTGGAGATCTTGGTAATAGTTAAATACTATGTCTAAAGGATTTTTCCGATAATCATCTTATCTAAAAGTTTAAATTGTTAAAAAAATCGAAATAAATTATCGACATATTACATAAATAAACACTCAAACTTGATTTCAGCTAGCAAATAATCCAACTTTGAGTACGCATATTTAAACATCTCAACTCGTTTCACTCTTAACTTACAAAATAATCACTTAGATTGCCTCTAAAATCTCTGTGTTACATTAGCATCACGTGTCTATGAGACACAGTGAGGATATATGAGTTGTTGTCTAATTATCAGTTGAGATGAAATTAAAGTGTATAGTTGTGCATTCTCAAAGTTGGAGTGTTTACTTGCCAATTAAGATGATGTTTTAATATCTATTTATGTATTATACCTAAATTTAAATCTCGACACGCTTTAATTTCTCATGTGCGACTTGTTTCTTTTCTTTTAATAAGTTAATTACGTGAAAATTCACTTTGATAATAATGTATGAATCGTAAGATTTGACCTCGAGACCTTTGTCAGCTTTTTTTTATGTTGAAGCATGTGACTACTTAATTAATCTAAAAACTTTATATATTATTAAAGATTGAAAATGTACTTTTATTGATTTAATTATATTCTCAATATATTTGACTATTAACGTGTCAGCATAGGCTTAAATTTGACCATAAAAGCAAGGTATTTCAATAAAATTAAATAAACAAAATTTTAATTGGCCACCAAAATGTTTTGAACTTTTTTTTTTTTTTGAATTTGTCAAATTTGAAGCACAACATCTGTATATATAAAAATATTATCAGTGCAACAATACCAAACAGTTTGAAATTTCCGACAACATATGTAATTTAAACATTTTTCTTTCTTAATCCACTAGCTACCAAAATTTTCTTTTCCAAAATTGAAATCATTTTGTGCCTACACTATAATTGGA
>JAABOM020058239.1:0-14167 GCA_011800125.2 Solanum clarkiae | reverse complement strand
AAGAACCCATGTAACTTGGTATCCATGTATGTATGCATATTTGAAGGTGACTATGTATGAGAGCATATGAACATGTGAAAGAGTGTAGACACAGTGAATAGTTGTGTCGGAGTTGGTAAGTGCCTTTATGTGCTAAGGAAGACTCTAGATTTCATGCCAAGTAATACGAAATCAAGTAGCCTTACATACCTCATTGTATGAGCTTATTACTATCTCGAAATAACCTTACCTTCCCTCAAATACTTATCTATAACATAGTAGATGATAAAACTAGTATTAGTAGCCAATAGATACACTTTGGAAGCCCAATCTCATAAAAAAACAACATACGGGCAGCAAGCGGACAATTATAAACCCTAGCGTATTCTTTCAACCATTTCATCTCTAATCGTACTTTCTAGTACATATTCACATGTACACATCATGTCCAGCCTGTTTTAGTTCCATAACAGTCTTGCAACATCCCACAAAGCACAACACATAATAATTTTACACAACCTAAAAATGGATAACATAACGTTACCTTCCTTCGCTACATTTTGACGTCGACGATTCCAAACCTATTCCAGCTCTAACTAAAATGTTCCAACAACATTTACACATGCAAAAAGATCTAAAAAAAGTCTTATTACAGTACTTAAGAAGTCATGAAGTACGTGAGCCAATGATCTTCCATCCAACAGTCCACAAGTTCCAATCAACGTTACACTTAAAATAGCACAATAAAATGCGTTGATTAAATAAACCCAAAATCAGGGAAGCAACCTTAGGGTAACATTTATAACTCAAATCATTTTAAGAACTTAAACTTCTCTTCATAATAAACCTCACAAACCATAGATAAGTCACTAAAACAAAAGGCAAGTATGCAACAACTTTCTCAATACATGTTGTCTCAAATTTTCAGCACAACATACTAGCATATACTTCTTGTTTTTCATAAGAAAATCATACTAAACACATGTGTAAACTTACTTACCACTACCTTCAAGGTGTAGGGATTCTTGAAGAACCCTAGAAGTTCCCTTGTAGCTGCTCGCTAGGTCAAGAAAGTGTAGAGAGAAAATTGTGAAAAGCTGAAAGTTTTTCAAGTCTAAGAGTGAATAAACTTTATTGTTTGTAACCCCCTTTTAAAGGACCAATTTGGCCGACTTACTCTTGACTTTTTGAAAACCTTAAACCATACATTAATAAGCTGGTTATCCAGCAACTTGGCCATTACACTTGGGCTTAAATGGGCCTCTAAGTTGATGGACTTGGGCTACATTTTTTTCAACTTTCTTTTCACCTAGTTTTGGCCCAAATGGTTAAGTGTATTGTGATGTCTTTGGGCCCTTTTAATATCATACTTGGGATGAACATGTAGTGCATTTATGATACTAAAACATGGGCTAAAGTTATACCTTTAACATAGACTTTATTCATAATTGGACTTGGACAATTCCAATGTCAGGCCTCGTCTCTGTTTTGTTAGCAAATTAAGCTAAGGAAGTAGGTGACTCACCTGCTAGCTTCCTAAGTCCTACAAGCACCTCAATTCTCTCACCTTGTTTAGGGTCGTGACCTCCTCCATTCGAAACAAAGCATGTATGCACTCGCCCCTCTTAAACGTTAGACGCACATGTAGCCCATTAACACGAGATTCAAGCACTTTTTAAAATTAGCGCTAATTCAACCAAACCATGTCATGTTTCATTTGTATAGTACTAGTATTGTAAGGTGTTGAGTGTTACAATGGAGGACTTCTCACAGAACATAGTTGATCATTTTGCTTATCTTTACCTCCATTCCCATGAACCTTAATCAGGCTTTGATACCAATTGTAGGAATCACGCGTACCCACATCCCAACCCTGCATTAGTATGATATTGTCCATTTTGGGCCAAACCCTCACAAATTAGTTTTTGGGTACCTCCTAAAAGGTCTCATACTAATGGGTTGGGTTGAACCTATTTAAATAGGTTCATTTTCCTCTCTTCTACCGATGTAGGAGGAATTTGCATACCCAACAAATTTAAATTAATAATCTATTTTTATTTACTTTATGCTATTATGATAGAAGGATCTATCGAAAATAATTGAAAATTTGTGTATATTTTATTTTCATATCCATTTGAATGAAATTACATTATTTATATTATTACTTAATATTGTATTTTGTTTATTCTATAATATCAAACACTTTACAGTTTCAATATTTGATCATTCCTTTTCTTTCATCTGCAAAGTTTGCGGGAAAAACAATTATAACATGCTTCAACATTATTTTTTTGAAAAGTTTTATGACGATGTATGATTTTTGATATACAAATTTAGAAATAAATTAAGAAAATATTTTGAATAGAGCAACAAGAACTAGAGCTGCAATTTCCTTGTAGTCAAGAAATAGAAAAAGTACCTTCCTAATGAATGTGCTTCATAGTTGTGAAGTAACAAAGTACGTTTAACTATTTTGTTTTAGCCTGTTAGTATAAGTACTTACGTAATGCAGACTACTCTCTCTGCACCACTAATTTCATTCAAGTTACTATAGTAGGATAACTTAAAAATTCATTATATTTGGATAATTTCACCACCATGGAGAGTATGTATTCATGAATATAATAGCCCAAAGTGCAAATAATATCATCAAAGACTGTTAAATATTATTTTTGTGACAACATTTTAAATATTTTTGGACATTCAGCATCAACTAGGACACTTGTCCAGTAATGACCCTTTGCATGGAAGTTCATTGTTTAAGTGTCTAGGACACTTGTCAACACAATGACAAATTTTTTTAGCGTATAAATAGGCATATATGGTAACTACAAAACATATATATACAAAAAAATTATTTCTTGCTTTCTCTATGCCTCACGCCTTTTCTCCCCCTTTTAATATGATCATTTTTATTTTATTTCTTCTTAATAACTTGTTGATGCTTAATTAATTTGCTGATTTTTCTATTCTCTATTTAAATAGAGAAAACTTATTTAATTCTGGGAAAATATTTTACATCATTAAAATAGTTTCTTACGACAATGCTCACCACGAGTCAAGTATTCATTTTAAACTACCTAAAATATTATAATAATAGTAATTTTTATTTAAATATTATTATAATAATATCTATTTAATTTTCAATATTTTATATCTATTGTAAATACTAATATATGTATTAAAATAAAAGTTCATCTAGCTTATAAACGAAGTTCTTTCATTAGCTTATAGAGGAAGTTCTTCCCTTAGCTTACAGAGAAAGTTCCTTATAGAGGAAGCTTTTTCCCTAGCTTACAAAAGAAGCTCTTTCCTTAGCCTATATATATGGCCTTAGTCCTTTGTAAACGATACGTTGAATGAAAAGAAAGAAAAAATAAGTTTCTCTCTCTACTCTTCTTATCATTTCCCTTTTTCCTTACTCTTCTTAACCTAGTGGCTTTGTATTGATTGTGAGTTTTTAAGTTTCATAACATATTATCATCACAAAATTCTATCCATTTTCAAGCTACTTTAAACAGGTAAAAAGAGGTAAGGATTTTATTTTTCTAAAATGTCTAATATTTTTAAACTTGACTTTGTTCCCCTTGATATATCGGGCAAAGGTTACTCATCATGGGCACTAGATGCTAAAATCCACCTGGATGCGATGAATCTAGTAGACACCATATAAAATAATACCAGGCATCTAGCCAAGATCATGCAAAAGGTATGATATTTCTCTGCCACCATCTTGACGAGCGATCAAAAATACAATATCTTACTCTGAAAGATTCCCTTACGCTGTGGAACAATCTGAAAGATAGATATGACCACCTGAAGTTCATCATCCTTCCATAAGCATGTCATGATTGGTTTAATCTAAGATTACTAGACTTTAAAAGTATGACTGGATATAATTCTTTCATGTATAGAATTATATCACAGTTAAACTTATGCGGAGAAGATGTCACTGAACGTGATAAATTTGAGAAAACATAATCCATATTTCTTCCTGTGAATATGCTCCTGCAGTAGCAATATAGGGAGATGAGCTTTAAAAAATATTCTGAATTAATTTCACACCTTTTATTATTGAAAAACATAACGATCTATTAATGAAAAATCACGAAAATCGGCTTGTTGGTTCTATGTCACTCCCTGAGGTGAATCAGGTAAATTATCACCAATGAGAAAAAGGTCATGGCCCCAATCATGGCCGTGGACTTGGTCGAAAGAGAAATTATAATCATGATGGTCACTTGCAATGAAAAATGACTAGCAATATAAAATGAATGGTGAAAAACATAAACTTGTGTAAAAGAAAAAATTCAAAAAGTGTATGCCATAGATTCGGAGCAATGAAACACTGACCACGTACCCGTCGATCATCAAAGCGTCTGGTTCAGCTCTATTAGGCATTCTTAAAATGGGAGGGAGGAGATAATAATCCAGAAATAAATTTTATCTCTAAAGATAATACTGAGCCCATGCATCTGAATGTAGCTAATTTCTTTGATCTCCCAAAAGGAGAGATGATCAGTGATGAGTTTTCTATAATCTAGATAATTTTCTTTTTGTTTATTTGTGCTAGTTGGTATGTTTATATTTTTCTAGTTTCTGTAAATAAATAAAGTATGTCTAATGGCTCTTTTTAATAGTAATGTTTACTTTATTTTATTTTTGAAGAAAATATGAATATATCTCAAAATTAATTAAGCGCTCCAGAAGAGCTACTATATTTCTGCCTAAGGGGATAAAACTTGTTATAGAAGATGCACTTTTCTCTTTTAAATCTCCAAGAAACTTGTTAAATTTCAACAATATCCACCGAAATGGATACCATGTCGAGACACTAAATGAAATGAATATCGAATACCTTGGTATAACCAAGAGTGTTTCAGGCCAAAAACATATCTTGGAGAAGTTACCAAACTTATCTTTTGGCTTATATTATGCAAAAATAAGTACAATTGAAATATATTCAATTGTAAATCAAAAATTTACTGATTTAAATACTTTTGTGCTATGGCATAACCAAATAGGTCATCGTCGATCAATAATGATCAGACGAATTCTTGAAAATTCATCTGGACATCCATTAAAGAACTTGAAAATTCTTACGAATGATAAATTTTGATGTGTTGTTTGTTATCACGGAAAATTAATTGTCAGGTCGTCAACCCTGAAGGTTGGCATCGAATCCCTTAATTTTTGAAAACATATACACGGGGATATATGTGGCCCTATTCATCCACCCAGTAAATTTTTTAGATATTTTATTGTCCTAATAGATGCATCCAGAAGATGGTCTCATGTGTATCTTTTATCATCTCACAACCTATAGTTTGAGAAGTTATTGGTACAAATAATAAGATTATAAGGGCACAATTCCTAGATTATCTTATTAAGGCTATTCACCTCGATAATGCTGGAGAATTTACATCCCAAACTTTTAATGATTATTGTTTATCAATTGGGATAAATATTGAACATCCTATTGCTCATGTTCATACTCAAAATGGCCCTGTAGAGTCATTTATTAAGAGTCTATAATTGATAGCGAGACCATTACTTATGAAAATAAAAATGCTCACTACTATTTGGGGTCATGCTCTCTTGCATTCGGCAACACTTGTTTGCATAAGACCGACTAATTATAATAAATAATCTTCATCACAATCAGTATTTGACCATGAGTCAAATATAGCTCATATACGAATCTTTAATTGTGCGGTATACGTATTTGTAGCACCACCACAATGTAATAAAATAGGACTTCAATAAAGATTGTCGATTTAATGAAACAACTTTCCCATAATTAGGAGAAGAAAAAAAGGACCCCAAAAAGGAAATTGCGTGAAATGTTTCATCAGTATCTCATTTTGATCCACGTATCTGTATATGTGAGCAGGAGGCCCAAAAGATCATCCACTTACAGAAAATAGCAAATCAAATTCCAGATGCATTTATTGATTTGAAATGGATAACTAAATTACATATCCTTAAAGTGAATGTACCTATCCGGATTGATGTTCTAAAAGGACTATCTACTGGTGTCATAACTTCTAAATCGCAAACACGCTTGAAGCGTAGCAGACCATTGGGTTCAAAGGATGAAAATCCTAGAAAAAGAAGCATGAGAAATAATAAAGATGACGCTATATAAGAACCTCATGAAGAAATAAAAGATTCTTCAAGAATTCTTTATATTGCTTATTCTCATGATGAGTTGATGGAATCAACTAATGCTGGGGTTTAATCTCCTAAATTCTGAAAGTATAAAATATAAATATGGGCATGTTCACGATCATGTGATATGAGAAATAGATGAATCTATAAGATAATCACATATGTATTCATTGTCAACCTGAAGTTTGACATTCACGAAATTGTTTGTAGCAGATAATCAAGTTAAGTGCACAACTTTTAGAATACATAATCAAGACAATTCATCTTGATAATATTGATAAATATCCAAACTGATTGACACTAAATGCTCAGATAAATAGTCAATCATTGCTTATGAGAACAAAGCTTCATGGTCTAAAATATGACAAATTTCAGACAAAGATATACATCAGTATAATAAATTATGATGTTGCAATGGATTCTCCAAAGAAAGATTGAAATATCTGTTAATTTGTCTAACATAAGAGAGAAATGCCCTTATTGAATATCCCTGAAGGATAGAGTTTATGAAATAAAATAATTCTTGAAAAAGAAAAAGGGCAAATGATCATAATTAAGAGGCAATATGCTTTTGAAGAGCTTACGACATAACACTTCATGAAACCTCATGAGAGGGGCAACTACCTGAAAATGATGAGGGGATGAGATCTCAACAAGTTATGTCGCATTACAACTTGATAAAGTAGATGATATATTTGCATGCAATATTACGCTTGACCTCATGCAAAATAGTGAGAATCTTGAGCCTAAATCTATCAAAAAATGTTGGCAAAAATGTGATAGGTCAAAATGGCAAGAGGCAATTCAATCAGAATTGAATTTACTTGCTAAACATGAAGTTTTGGACCTGTAGTTCAAACCCCTAACAGTATAAAATCAGTTGGCTATAAATAATTTTTTATGTGAAAATAATTTTACATGGGCAAAGTACATCCATTAAATACTCCAATATTTGTTTAATCACTTGAAGTGAATAAAGATCCGTTTCGACCTTCAGAAGAGAATGAAGAACTTCTTGGCCCTGACGTGCCATATTTCGGTGCTATAGGTGCACTTATGTATCTTGCTAATATAACTAGACCTGGTATAATATTTTTCTGTTAATTTGTTAGCAAGGTATATAACTCATCCCCAACACAAAAATATTAGAATGGTATCAAACATACTTTGTGATATTTAAAGGGGACTATTGATATGATTCTATTTTATACTAATAAAAAATGTATAGATCTTGTTGGTCATGCTGATTATTTATCTGACCCATATGAAATTCGATCTCAAACAGGCTATCTAATCACTTATATGAGAGATTGCTACATCATAGCGATCTATGAACAATCTGTTATCACTACTTCTTCAAATCATGCTGAGTTAATTGGATTCATGAAACAAGTAGACAATATGTATGGTTGAGATCAATGATATAATTTATTAAAGAAAGATATGGCCTGGAAAATGATGTTAAAATACCCACGATTATATTTAAAGACAATACTGCATGCATAACTCAATTAAAATAAGACTTCATAAAAAGAGTGATAATCTAGCAGATTTATTCACCAAATCTTTGCCAGTATCAATACTTGAGAAATTGGTACATAAAATTAGAATGTGAAGACTCCATCGCTTGGATCATGGTCTTTATCAGGGAGTAAAATACACACTGTACTCTTTTTTTTTTAATTAAGGTTTTATCCCATTGGGTTTTCCTGGTGATTTTTAATGAGACAACAAATGATACATATTAAGAATGACATAGACTTCTAAAGGGGGAGTGCTGCAAATAATAATATATGTATTAGAAGTCCATGTCGCTTATAGAGGAAGCTCTTCCCTTAACTTACAGAGGAAGTTCCTTATAGATGAAGCTCTTCCCCTAGCTTACAGAGGAAGCTCTTCCCATAGCCTATATATATAATCTTAGTCCACTGTAAAAGATATGTTGAATGAAAAGAAAGAAAAGATAAGTTTCTCTCTACTCTTCTTACTATTTTTCATTTTCTTTACTCTGCTTAACCTAGTGGCTTTGAATTGGTTGTTAATTTTTAAGTTTCATAACAATATCTTGTTAAATATAAAGTTATATTATTATTGTGATATATTCACAGTCTCATCAACAATCTAAGAAATTATGGCAAATAATTCTACTCCTCAAACTATTTTTTATACTATAAATATTGGTACTATTCCTGTTATTTTTGTTTCGGTTATATTATCATATGCTAAACCTTTTCTGAATGTGTCAAATATTAAAAGTTTTGCTAATAAAAGTTTTAGGGTTAAGTTATAAATACATCTCTCTTTCTCTTACTTGTATCTCCTCTAATTGTCATTACTATTACTCAAAATATCTTGAATTGGAACAAGCAAAGAATACTTCTCTCTAGTCATACTGACAGTTCTATCGTATCTGTCACATAAAAATACTCTACTTTTTTTGAAGTTTACTATTATATTTACTTACTTTATTATATCTACAAGCAAGTTCATAACATAAGATTGATATTAATCATCATATATACCTGTGCTTGACCCTAAACATAAATTCAATTGTTTAGTTTTAGAAATATTTTGTAAAATAAGTGTATTTGATAAGCAGATTGTGCTTGACTAATTATTTTAAAAGAAATATTTTTTCGAGTTGAATTATTAAAGCATGAGTATCAATGCATTCTTTAAAAGAATGATTTAAATATAATTGAAGCAATCAAGAAAAATAAATTTAGAAAACATTTCGTGAATTAAATCATTTACACGCGAATTTAAGGGATATGTTTGCTAATATGTATATATGTCAGGATTATTTTGGTTTTGAAAAAAAAAATTGCTTTTCAACCAAAAAAAAAATTATTTTTTCTTCCATTTCAAAGCAGTTTTATTTTAATTTTTCAAAAAAAATTATTTTTTTCTTAAAATGACCTTTGTGATGCCAAACAAAGTCTTAGCATCGCAAAAATAATTGTGGCAATATTATGTTTTGATCTATCATTACCTCTTTGCTAACTTGCTTCTATTTGTTTTCAAGGGAAGACCTAAATCATATCTGGATATCAGCTGAACAATCAACTGGTCATCAACCAAAGCGACAAAATAGTAATCAGCTATACTATCAAGTTTTGAGCGATCCCAAAAAGTTAAATATGTAATGGTCAGACTCTAGGACATGATTAATGATAGTCGACCAAATCAAACCTCTAAGAATGGTACCATAACCATCTTGGTTTCACAATAAAGTACATATGGCCCGATTTGAACAAACATTTGTCGTTATGGACAACAATGCCAATATCCATAGTGAGGATATAGTAGATCCGAGAAATTATGGAGAAAGACTCAGAATTGTTGATCAAAAGGCTCAATCACAATATCAAATTTCCTCGGAGCATCCAAAGATTACGGGGCATCATCAATACTCTTCATTATTTTCATAGCAATCACACCTACATGGAGGCTAATTTTATAGCTGAATTATCCAAGTTTGCACATGAAATTGACACACCTCAACAATGATAGTCAAGAGGGGGAGGGGTAAATTGAAAATTTAATCGATAGTTGACTAACTTTGAGGAGTAGTCGACTGAGACAACAGCAGAAAAGTAATGCAGAAAGTAAATTGACACAATGATATATACTGGTTCGAATCACCAATGTGGTGCCTAGTCCAGTCCTCTTGGGTTAGTAGGGTTCCTTTATGGTTCAAATGGAAGGTGTTTACAAACTACGTTTCTCTCATTCTGATGCGTAGATCAGATTTCTTTTCAACTCCTCTCAAGAAAACCTAGCTTAGAAAACCTCACTCTTTTCTCTCTCTTTCTTTTACAATTGTTCACACAAGAGTACAATGCTTTGTAGAATAGAATAGTAGAGTTTTGTGTCTAGATTATTTTCTCAAAAGTACAATTCTACTTAGTCTAGAAAGAAGCTAATATAGAAGGCTTTCAAATGAAACTAGCCGTTGGTGGTTTACATGACCCGAGGGGTTTTTCCAATCAAGGATGTTAAGGAGAATCCTTGATTAGGGATACATCCAATCGGATTGGATGTTCTTTCCTTCTTCAGCTCTTCAATCTTCTCTTGATTGTTTAGATGCCTTCCTTCTTTAGTTCACCAATCATCTCTTGATTAATTTGTTTTCCTTTTTGTGATATTCCAGTGCTATCTTCTTATCCAGATTGGATCTCTTTCCTTTCGCCAGTGTTATGGTATAATTGTTTTCCCTTTGGTTGCATGATTGATATTATTCCCTTCCTATACTGCAAGGATAACTTCAGGAAAGATAAATTAGATTTATGATCTGATTGATCTTCTTGATCCGAGTTGCTTTATTTATTTCCTTAATTTTGCCTTTTGTGCTTGACTGATTGATCCTTGATTGATTTCCCGGATTTGCTAAATCTTCTACTTTTATTCAATTTTGAATATTTTTTTTTCTGTTTGTCATCAGAGCATCAATCAACATCTCATAAGATCTTCAATCAGCATCTCATCTGGATCTTGATATATTTGTTTTCCTTTTACGCTTGTCATCAGATGTACCAGATACAACATCAGATTGTAACAACCTAATTTTTTTAAGCTAAGACTGAGTCATCCTTCATACGATATAGGATTTTAATTGAGGATTCTTCATTAAGCATAGATGTTAAAGTCAATTTCTTAGTATAGGAATAGAATTGGAGATGATATGAGTTCATAGTCCTAATGTAAGATTTTATAAGAGTTAGGTGAACCAATGACTTGTGAGTTGTATATATGTGCTAGGATCAATTCTTAAGTATTTATAATATATTAGGTGTGATTTAGGTCATAAGGAATCTTTTACATCAAGCCAAGTCCAAATAATTTCTAGCAACTAAGTTTTCGTATGAGTCGATAGAAGGGTCAATTTCAAATGACCATATCTCCTAAACTATAATGTGTTAGGTGACCCATAATATATCAAATTGAAGATATTTGAATTAGCTTTCTAACACATCTGATTTTGCCTTAATCAAAGTTTGGAATAGAAAGTTATGACCATTTTAGTGAAGGGGTGCAGAGCTGTGTGAAGGTCCGTGACATCTCCCATCGCAGACCAAACGCGGATCCTCACTGGATAAGAAATGATGTTTTTTTCTTTTATTTTGAGGGTACTTTTATCCTAATACTTTTGGGATCTATTTATGGTCCCAAAAACATATAAAACGTCAGTTTTCATAATCAAAACCCTCTCCTTTTACTCCTAAACATAAACGTTCAAGAATCATCAAGAAAGTCATGAAATTAGGATTATCTTTCAAGATTCATCCTCAAGGTAAGTTACTCTTCATAAATTTCAATCTACCTAACCCAAATTTCTTCATCTATTCATAAATCTCTAATAGGATTTTAAATCATAACCTAGAATTTCAAGAAAACAAATTCAAGAATCCCAAGAAAGGATTTCTTGACTCTTCTTCTTCAAGAATTATGGTTCTTCATCAAGAAGTCTAAAGAGTCTAAGTCAAGAATTCAAGAATCAAAGAGAATTATTTCAACCAATGTTCTTCCAAGTTCTTTCACTTTAAAAGAACTACCAAGATTGAGGATTTTCTCCAAGAAAGCAAGTATTCATCAAACTTCGACGGTAATATCAACTTTTCAGGTATGTAAAGGCTACCCAAAAAATGAAATTGTTCTTCCATGTGCCCCAATGTAAAGTTAGGATGCAATATTGATAATTAGAGTCTTGGATAGTGATTTCTTAGAAGTTTTCTTGAATGATACCTTTAATTCTTAAATAGTGTCTGTAATTCTTGAATATGTTCTTTAAATTCTACTTTTGTATCTTAAATTGATGATCATCATATTTAAGGTTTACTATATACCTGTATTATTATGTGATTGTGATTTAATCCGTATAAATTATCTTTGTAAAGACTTGAAAAATGAACTTAGGGGGATGTCTAGAGTTTTGATTGACTGAATGTGATGTTTGACTGGGTCTGAGTCATGAGGTGAGTGTATTGATGATTGTAATAGCTGGGAGTAGCATTGATAGAGTTGAATGAGTAATTATTCTTAACTTGAAAGAATAGTCTTGGCCTTTGAGTTGATAGATGATGAGATGAGGTGAGTGTTCTTGCCCGCAAGGATTGAGTGATAGAAGTTCTTGATGAATTGATAGACTTATGAGCTTATTTTGAATCCTGGGAGGAGTATTAGGACTGAAATAGGTAAGAGTGAGTCCCACTCGTACTCATTAACTACGTGGGAAGCGTAGGGGAGGATTGGATCATGAAAACGGATGTTCTCTTTGTCCCAAAAGAGGACTTGACAGAATTTCGGATCCACTGACAGACTCGTCCTTTACCCCTGCAAGGTACTGGACGGATGTGGCAACAATATCTCTTCATTGTATCACTACTGGCTCATAGGTAGTGGATGTCAATTATAGAAACTCTCGGATAGGTTTCATGATGATAGAACTCTGATGTGATGTGATTGTTGATGTCTTGATGGATAGTGAGGTTATAGAGTCCTGTCCTTTATTCTGAGGTGAGGATGAGTAATTGTGCGTGATTATTATATTGTTCCGTTTACTTTATCCCGTTTTATATACAGTACATTCCACGTAATAATGCCCCTTTGGCGCTGTATCATTTTATGATGCAGATTTCGTAGAAAGAGGACTTCAGCAGGCTAATTATTGAGGTTTCGCAGATTTTCAGACAGAGACTTGGTGAGTCCACCCTTACTTTCGGGGGACATGTTTATCTTTTCATTTACTCTTGATTACTTCATTAGACTGTGGTAGCCATGGTCTGTCATGGTACCTTCTTAGAGGATAGCTATAGAGGCTTCATAGACATAAACAATTGATAGTTGAGGTCGAGATTGACTATTGTTTCCCACTACTTATTTCTATTGAATTGCTTATTTTCGTACTATACATGATAGGGATTGTGATAGCCCACTGATCTATTTTGGCTTATTATCTTCCGCATATGGGTTGATTGAACGAATGCAATAAGACTAGGTGGTTCATTTGGAAGCTAGCAGTAGTCTCTAAGTGCCAGTTATGTCTAGGGTGCCCTCCTGGGGCGTGATACAAATTTCCATTGTTTCCTTTTGATGTTTTCCTGCAGTTTGTCATTAACCAAAATATTTTAACACTAGCAAACAATACTTAAATTTGCAACAACTAAGGTTACTCAAAGAGGTAGTTGTAAGGTCTATGTACACTTTGCTCTCCTACAGTACTCTACTTTGTAAAATTTTATTGGATATATTGTTATTATTTCTAAGAAAATATTTATTATGTGTGAGACACAAGTATAATGTGGCAAAAAAACTTGTGTGAGACTTCTCTTTTATTTTCCCAAGCGTATTATTGAGTTCCATTTTTGAAAATGAGCCAAGATCCCTCTATCCTCCTTTTCAACTTTTTACCCTTTTAGTTCAATTTTTTCAGTTCTTTTTTTTATATAGTTATTTCAAATTTTGCTAATTTAATTATCTTAATACTTTTTTTCATGGAAAGTATGTCTTGCTTAACCCATTCTATTTTTAATATTTAGATATTATTTTTTCTATCTCATTTTATAGTTATCTATTCTCTCCGTTCGGATTTACTTGTCAAATATTTTTCAGTTTGATTTTTATTTATTATTTTTGACAATTCAAGGTAGAGGATTTTTTTTTATTATACCCTCAATTTATTATTATTAAGTTAATCTATCTATATCTGTCTATACTATATTAAAAGTGTAAAGACCCTTAGAAATGTTGTTTGAACTTTTTGCCCTTCATTAAAAGACTCATTTTTAGACAAAATCATCCTTTCACCATTTTTTCTAATCACAATATTATTATTTTAATAATATTAAATATAATAAACATGACACATGGAGAAATTTTTCTTATTATGGTTAAATTCTTATACTAAGAATTCTTTTTTAATTAAAATAGACATGATCCAGAAAGAAAATAATAATAAAATTTTCAGATAATAATAATAACAATAATATTAATAATAATAATAATAATAATAATAATA
>JAABOM020058238.1:0-14169 GCA_011800125.2 Solanum clarkiae | reverse complement strand
CATATAAGGGAAGTGACCTCAATCGACATAGATCAAGAAGCTACAACTTGGATTCTGAGGCCTAACACCCCCTCAGTTCAGATTACAGGGCATAGCACCCCCGACAAAGTGTGGTCTACTTGCCAAGTCTAATCAAATATGATAACATGAACTAGATGGATCCACAAGGGTAATAATCATAATCCTACGGTGGTACATGGTTTAGGGACTAAAGACTTTATATCAGTTACCCTTGAGTTGAGCCCCCATCTTAAGCCTCAATCGGTGCTAAGTCAAATCCCATGAAATACTTGAAATAATCATACTTTAACCATAACATGAATAGCTTGTAAGAACATGAATTATGTAGCTCATAAATATGTTTGACCTCTAGTGGTGAGCCTAACTTGAATATGAGGGTAGATCATAATCATAAATAAACCCTTTCTTTTACATGAGTGGCTTGCTTGAGCTAAAATCTTGAAATAGGGCTAAACTTGAAATTCTAAGATCATAGATACTTTTCGTGAATCCAATACATGCTTGAAAGCCCTTAATCATCATATCATATAATTAGCAAAAATTAATTTTTGCTAAGGGTCTTCTAAAATCTGGATTATGCCTATTTTCTACTCAATTTTTCCCCCGATCAAGAATATGAAGTTGAAATTTTGAAATCGCTCACGGATTTTGAGATATATGAAAATTACGATCATGGGAAATTTTGAAGCGCATGTAGGGCATTTCACGAGTATTAGAAACACATTAGTTACATTCAAATTTTAAAAACAAATGATGGCATACATGGATCGATACCCATGCACATCGTATTACCATACCCATCAGCTATTTTCAACCTAATCACAATAATTTCAGTATTTAAAAGGATTTTAGGGCCAAGAACTTACCAAATTGTGTGAAAATGATGCTGGAAATTGAAGGAGGAGCTGAGGAGAAGGAACCCTAGGGTTGTCGGAAGTGGCCGAAAAAATTATCGAAAAATGGGTTGTGGCGGGTCATCATTTGTCGGAGAAACAAGGGTATGTGGCTGGGTCCCTTGTGTAAATTTGATGAAGAATGTGGGTCAAAATTATTTCATCCCCCTCTTTATAAGTTGATCGGGTCAGCCAAAATTAATGGGCATGGGCTCTAGGAACCCCCGATACGGGTCGTAGACGATTTTACGACCCTTAGATCCTAGTTTCGTGGAATGGCCGAACCCTAATTTTGGGGCCAAGTTTCACGAACTAGTATACGAGCCATAGAATTCAATATGACTCATAGAATTAGTCGTAGAAAACTCCAAACATACTCAAAAGCAGAAATACTTACCTAGGGTCCACGAGCCCCATTCATAGTCCGTAGTTTTATCTACGGGCTGTAAAGTTAGCTTGTGGACTGGGGTGCACAAGATTTTGCTCACTGGCAGTGTTCTACAAGTAAATGTATGAGTCATAGTGTTACATACGGCCTGTAGAGCCAATCGTAGAACACCTGTTAATGCCTTCTCAGCCAAAGATGGATGACTTAGTCATGTACTTGAACATTCTTCACAGAACATATTGTTATCCTATATCCAACAAGTCCAGTGTACATAAATTAACACCAAAATGAAAAAACTAAACTAGCTACAAGCCTAAGAGATGAAAACAAAATAAAACTACATCTATTACATTAAGTCTCTGGGGTTGCCTCCCATGTAGCACCTAATTTTTTATCGCAGCATGACTTAGAAAACTCGATTACTCAGACTTCACCGAGTGCCCACACATCCATCCTTACGTCATTTGGCCTCTTCATTGACTAACAGATATTAAAGAGAACTTCTTTGTCATTCAACTTAAACTTGAGTTGGCCAACTTCCATATACACTAGTTCTTGACCAGTGGCTAGGAAGGGCCTTACCAAGATGACTAGGATTTTGAAGTTGACGTCACAATCAAGGATCACAAAGTCTATGGGGAATATCAATTTCTCTACTTTGACGAGGATGACATAAAATACTCCCACATGCCTCTTCATCATGTGATCAGCCATTGACAATTGTATGCTCGTCGGAGTAGAGGCTCCCAATATTAGCTTCTTGAAAACTGCAAAGGGCATCAAATTTATACTAGCACAAAGATCACACAATGCCCTTATGAACTTTACATCTCCAATAGTGCAAGGTATGGTGAATTCATGGGATCTTCTTGCTTCTGCACCAAGGCTCGTACAGCAATTGCACTACAATATTGAAGCTTTTAGGAGAGCTCCTGACTCATAGTCCACTTTTTTGTAACCAAGTCCATCATGAACTTTCCATACCCTAGCATCTTCTCCAAGGCTTCAATGAGAGGAATATTGATGGAGAACTGTTTCAGCATTAAGACAAAGTTCTTGAACTTATCGCCTCCTTTTTCTTTTTGATTCTTTGAGGGAAAGACGGAGGAGGTCTAGGAATGGGCTTCGGCTGTTGCACTTGTGCAGCATCACTCACACCATTCATGGCATGATCATCTTGAATTTTTGCATCTTTGACCTCAATTGTCTCCTCTCGAACATCATCATCAACTAGCATAGGAGCATCAACGATTTTCTTACCACCATGAGTAGTCACCACCAGACACTGCCCCTCCTAGAGACACTGCCCCTCCTAGACTAAGACAACTGTGAAATTATTATAAAGAGTAACTAGGATATTGTGTTTCCAATGATTCCCTAACTTGGTATTGCCAGATAATCGAATTCTTTTCCAGTGTGTAGCATGCAGAATGATAAGTTAAGTTTATCAAATCCTCTAATCCAAGAAAGTGGCAAATTTCACTTCATTATTTGTTCCATTCACAATGTGACATTACTAATCCTTACATATTTTCCTAGTATAACCTCTCCTTGATCCAGTTGGGTTGATTAGAAAAGAAACATTAATCGAATCCTGTCAATTAATCTCTTTTTCTATTCATTACTACCTTGATTTAGTTAGTAATACTAGGCGACTTCTAATGTTAGCATTGTTAAAAAGCATTCAAACTGAAGATAATTAACTAATACATGCATGCAAACTTTTCAATAATTACGAATTATCCAATTTTACCTTGTTAGTTCTTCATGGTTTCCATAACCCTAATTGTGCATTTAGCTGCTCATTATTAGCATAGATGCAAGAATCATGATTTGGAATAACATAATTGAGCACTTACGCACAATAGAATTAAGAACAATAAATCTAAACTCTTCACCAAAAATCACAAGATTGAATTAAAGATACAAAATAATGTTTCACAACTTCTCTCTCAATTGATGTACTGTTCTCTAATGTTCTATATGCAAAATCACCTAAAAAACCTATTTATAGTATTTGAAATACAAAATGAAAATGGATTAGTATAATTGGGTCGGCAAGCTCTATGGGTACTTCTATGGACCATATAATGTTTTACGGCCCATAGTCTGGGCTTCGTGGATTCTTTCTTCAATTCTGGGGACGATTTCTATGATACCCATCATGGTCCATATAATGTTCTATGAGTTGTAAAGGGTTTTTTTTTATGACTTTTTAGCTACTCCCCACTTTATGATCCTCAAGGCACAACACAAAGTCTACGGCTCGTACAATGTTTTACGATCTGTCTACATATTCATAGAATCAACTTCAGAAAATCACTTTCTACTTAAATTTTGTACAAAACCAACTCTACGGCCTGTGGAGTTTTCCACACCCCATGAAGGTTCTCGTATATCAACACTTTTTGCTTTGTCCAAAAATCAAGCAAACCCTGTAATCCTACAAAACAGCCATAAAAGTACATCCAATTTACTAACATCATTTTGAGAACACATAAAATTCTAAATTTTAAATATCATAAGTGACTGTATTTTGATAGTACATAAACGGGTGAGTATGATAATAGCTTCCAACCTTTGAAGGATCGGTTGACTTCAGCTCTAATCTTGACCACGTTAGAAGATATTGATGGGTTTATTGTCTATTGCGATGCCTTAAGATTTTTTTTGGGTTATGCGTTGATGCATAATGGTAAGGTGATTACCTATACTTCAAGGCAACTAAAGGTGCGTGAAAAGATGTATCCAACACATGATCTTGAACTAGTGGCCATGGTGTTTGCATTGAAAATTTTGCATCATTATTTGTATGGGGTCCATGTTGATATGTTCACCAATCATAAGAGTCTCTAACATGTCTTTACATAAAGAGATCTCAACTAAAGGCAAAGGAAATGGTTGGAATTTCTCAAAGATTTCGACATGAGTGTGAAGTATCACCAGAGTAACGCTAATGTTGTAGTTGATACACTTATAAGAATGTCCATGGGTAGTGTGTCACACCTTGAAGATGTTGGGAAGGAGAAACTAACAATAGAAGAACGTAAGTAGGCTAGATTTAGGGTAAGGTTGAATGGTACCAAAAATAGTGGTATGATGATGTTGAATAACTCTGAGTCTTTATTGATTGGAGATGTCAAGTTTAAACAAGAACTTGATCCCTCTGTGGTTGAGTTGAAGGTCTTGATGAAGTAAGGGAAGATAGAGGTCTTCTCATAAGGGGGGAATAGAGTGCTTCATTACTAAGGGAGATTATGTATGCTGGATGTTGATGGTTTGAGAAACTTGGTATTGCAAGAGGCTCACAATTCTTCCTATTCCATTCACCTCGGATCCACTAAGAGGTATAAAGACTTGAGGGAACTATATTAGTAGAACAAAATGAAGAAGGACATTGCTAAATTTGTTACTGTATGTACAAATTGTCAACAAGTTAAAGCTGAACACCAAAGGTCAGGTGGTGTAACTCAAAATATTGAGAGTCCCACTTGGAAGTGGAAAGATATTAGTATGGGCTTCATAGTTGGGTTGCCTAATCCCAAGAGGCATTTTGATCCTATATAGATGACAGTGGATCTAGTGGGAAATTTGGCTCATTTCTTACTGGTTAAGACAACTTTTAGTGTCAAAGGTTATGCCAAGTTATATATCCAGGAGTTGGTGAGGTTGCATGGGGTTCTATTATCCATTATCTCAGATTGTGGTACTTAATTTAACTCCCAGTTTTGTAAGTCATTTCAAAAAAGTCTTGGTACTAAAGTAATGTTAAGTACCACATTCCATTCCCAAATCGATGGATGAGCTGAAAGAATAATTCAAACACTGGAAGACATGTTGAGGGCTTGTGTCTTGGAATTTAAAGGAAGTTGGGATGATCATCTACCTCTCATTGAGTTCTCCTACAGCAATATTTATCGTTCAAGCATTGAGATGGCGCCATTTGAGGCCCTATATTGTAGAAGATGAAGGTCACCATTAGGATGGTTTGAAGTTGGGGAAATTGCCTTAATTGGACCCAATTTGGTTATAGATGCCTTCGAAAAAGTGAGGCTCATAAGAGAAAGATTGAAGACCACCAAAAGTAGACAAAGGTCCTACTCTGATGTAAGAAGAATGGACCTTGAGTTTAATGTTGGTGGTTGGATTTACTTGAAGGTGTCACTCATGGATGGTGTGGTTTGATTTGGCAAGAAGGGAGGTTGAGCCCTAGGAATGTGAGGCATTATAAGATTGTGAGAAGGGTTAGTAAGGTAGCATATAAGTTAGAGTTTCCATTGGAGATGAACATAATTCATCTAATTTACACTGTGTCAATGTGGAGAAAGTTCTTGGGGGATCTAAATTCCATAGTCCCGTTGGAGACGTGAGTGTTGAGGAGAATTTTCACATATGAAGAAGTTCCGATAGAAATACCAGATTGGGAAGTAAATGGATTTAGTAAGAAAGATGTAGCATCCGTTAAAGTGCTTTGGAGGAACCAATAAGTTAAAAGAGCGACTAGGGAAGTGAACGTGATGAAATAATATCCTTATCATTTTCACTCTACTTAAGCCTAAGATAATAAGATGATCAATTACAGAGACTCAATTAATGCACTTTTGTCCTTAGATGTCCAATTGCATGCATTCATACTTACGGTAATATGTTTTAGTGGCCCTTTGATGCATAAGTTTGAGATTTTATGAAAATGATATTTAAGTTGTATTGAATGGATTTATACTAGGACTGAAAAGTATCTTGTTATTCCTCTCAAGTGTAGTTCCATAACATTCAGGGATGAATATTCCCAAGGGAGAGATGTTGTAACACCTTCCAAAGCAACTGAAAAAGGCCTATGAAGTATTTCTTGAATATCTTAAAATCTGTGCGTTATTTCGCAAATCTGACTTCAAATTCTTTTTCAAGATGCAAAATTGTATAAGAAAAGGGCCACATATAATTTTTAGGTCACCCATATCCAAAAATAACTTTTCACATAAAATTGTGCAAAACAGAAAAGTGCACAACATGTTCGTGTTGCCCACTTGTTTCACCATTGTGCAAAACAGAAAAATGCAAAACTAATGTTGCTAAACCCAGCTACTCAAAGGAAACATGGGCGGTCATCATCAGCACAATAAACTAACTTTCGAGGTTGGAATCGAATCCACAATGAACAATGTGTCAGTGAATGAGCAAAGCAAGGATATATGGCTACTAGATTTTGACTTGATATGGAAGTACAAGGCAAGAAATTTAACTAAAATTGGGGGAAACCTAAGCTAATGACTAATCCTAAGGAGCAATTAGATAAGGATTGATCAAGCAAGGGAGAAAGGATATGGGATATAGGAATCATTCAAAACTCAATTGATCCATCAAACTTAGCATCAAAATTTACTCTATGGATGGGCTAGGTTGTTTTTAATCACCCTCGGCTAGAGTCGTTGATGTTTTGCAAGAGCTAATTGTGGCCTCTTATTCAAGCCACTCAAAGACAAGCTTGGATTGAGCACCACAAATCAAAACACCTAAGACTTTAGTTATTGAGTGCCTTTTGAGGCTTCAACTAATAAACCCAACCCATAACTATCATGCAATCGTCCGCCTTAACTACACTTGTTAAAGTAATATTGAAGACCTAAGCTAGAATCAGGTATCTACTGAAAATATAACTTATATAAGAAGATAAGCATGAACCTATAAATGAATTTAAACAATTAAATAAATTTTGGAGAAACTCTCGTGATTTTGCAAGTAAATTTTCAACTAAGTATGAAAGCATGAGAAATTATCAAGACCCATTTATAAATTAACATCCAAGCTTATATTAAATCTACAAATTTAGCATTCAAAAATAAGGAAAGAAAGAGTAGCAAAAGATAAATAAAAGTGAAGCCCAGAATTTTCGATCCACTCTAGAATTTATAGAGAACTTGCTCCAAATCCTTATCCTAAACTAAAATCTACACTAAGGTGTGTTTCTCTTTTTCAAAGATATATGTCTAATCGTTCTTCCTCTCAAAAGTAGCAATCTCTCGAATGAAGGTTGGGAGTGCATGTATATGTGATTTTTAGGACTAAAAATGGTGAAATTCTATAGTTGTCCTGACGCTGGTCTCTGCAATATTCTGTGATCGCGTTCAGTATTCTGTGTTTGTCATGGTTGTGTTTCCTTGTACTCCACTTTCGTGCCAGGGCTTAGGGCGTTTGCGCTTCTCTACATCCCACAACTCTGTGATTGCGGGCCTTAAGACCACATTCATGAAGTGTATCTGCTGCCAAGTACCATTTTGTATATTTTAGCTCTTTTTGGCTACAATTCAACTCTAACCTTAAATTCTTCTCAACGAAGCCAAATCTAACCCAAATGTACCCGTAGAATACACCATTCAAAGCATAATTAGCCCCAAGGAATGCATTTAAAAACATAAAATCATAAGAAAAGAGTAAGAAATGAGTGCAAGTCATACACTCACCAACACCCAAACTTAAGACTTTGGTTGCACTCAAGCAAAACAAAAACAAACTCAAGAGGCTAGCTATTTAAAGACGCCAACCCAATTCGATTTTAATATGTCAATCATGATCATAACAATGGTTGTTACCAACAATTAGCACAAGTATGTGAATGCCTATCAAGTAACTCCCTCTCATTTTAAAAGAAACTTTTTCAATCCAAAGAACATTTCTAGGGATGATCAAGTGACAATACAAATTCTCAAGGAGTGACTCAAACTCCTAGTCGACTAACTAGTTTCACTTGACTCAACTTAGAAAAGCATCCATATCACCAATCCATGTCAATTTGCATCTACACACCAAAAGAAAAAGATTTCCAAAAACTCTCACAAGTATATACAATAAACAAGGGACAATGACTCGAACACTCACACTCAACAATCGAACATCTTGTGTATACAAATTCCACACCTTAGGCTTGCTTTTATTTTTAATCAACATGGCTCAATTTCTTTTGGTTGGAAATCCTAAAGGTCTTTTAAGCTTGTAGTGTATATGGTTGGATACAATTTGGATATTAATGATTAACCCTCCTTAAGTCCCACATAAAACATTCACTCTTTTCCAACTTTCCACTTTTCCCTTTTGCATTTCATACTAATACATATTTAACCCTCCCTTATCACTTAAGTTCCCTCACGCGTGACCATTTTTCAATATTTTGGAGGATTTCTTTTATTCAAGCACTTTTTCTTCATTTTCTATTCATTTTGTGAGAACTTTTTTTTTGTTTTCATTTCATTCCTCCATTCGTTTTTTCTTTTTCTTTTTCATTTGACAAGCCTTCGAGTTGTAGACACCTTTTCTTTTTCTCCTACATCACCCCTATCTTAGGCTTAAAGTGTCAGTTATCACAAACATGCAATACTGAATGAGGGACAAGAGTTCAAAAAAGGGATATCTTTTCAAAAAGGATGCAATACTGAATGAGGGATAAGGGTTCAAAAGAGGAATATCTTTTCAAAAAGGTTCAAGTCTTGTAATTAAGGTTGCTAATAAAAAGGCATGCTGGTGATAGAATCAATGTATTTGATAGCGATTTAGGCTAAGTGGACTCAATTCAAACCGAAGAATCCCTAAGATCATTTTTCCCACCAAAGTCTATGAAGACCAATGTTTCAAGACAAACAAGGCAAGTTCAAGGTGATACAAGAGCACACAAGGAACAGAACAAAAAGTCACAAAACACATGACATGCAAATTAAACTGGAAGGGATCAATATAACTCTTATGTCAAGTACAAAGGACTCATTTTTTCAAATATATCCATCTAGAAAGTAAGATACCAAAGAGCCGAAGTGTTGTCTCAAAAACATCTCAAAACCATTTAACTTTCAAAATATCTGAGGGGCATTTTACATAATCCACAACACTTGATTAAATATATTAGTACTAAACAAGTCATAATCCTAATGTGTAGCTCTAACAAGAGTCAATGGCTTCTCAGACTTCACCAAATAACTCACGCACCCAATTGACAATTTTCCCTTAAGAAATTCTTCACTCAATCAATCATCGGGAGTTGTCGATTATACACACCATTAAAAAAAAGAAAAATAAGAAGTTACCAAATGTACTAAAATAATTAAACATAAACACAATATATATAAGCTCGACAAGGACACACTGTAATCAACAAAAATCAGGCCCAACGAAGGCACAACATCAATACAAAGCAAGCAAGAATCTACATGTGTCGAAAAATCCAGAGTATGAAAAATAGGAAATAAGAGTTATAATCAAGTCACAAGCGCACCCCAACTAAATATGAGGCTGCATCCTTATAATACAATCACAAAATAGAAGAGAATATAAGGGACTCCCTAAAATGATCACTCAGTACTCGAGGCCGAAGAGATGGCTAATATATCATAAGGAACTGAGAAATTGGACCCACAAAGCTACCTCAACATGCTTATCATCTTTTTCAGTAATATACTCTTCGCCTTCTTATGATCCTTGAACTTCTTCAGCCTCCATTCTATCTTTCGCTACCTCCGACTCATGTGCTTAAGTCGGTCACTCATACCACTCTGAGCGGCTGCAACTGATCCTAGTGTAGGCTGATCATCTCTTATAGATCTCCATGGTCTTGTAGGAAGTCCTCTGCTTATCCATCCCATGAATTTGGTAGGATAAGTATCTCATAGTAGGAGGACCAAACTGAAGTGGTCCTGAAGAAGTCGGAGGACCTGTAGCTCCTAAAGTAGACCCCCTGCCTCTAATCTTGGCTCTGTGAACAGCCCAAAAGAGGGATCTAGAACATCAATCAATCCCTTCTTCTATCCTCCTAGGCCACCTCTCTTCTTCAATGGATAGACATCTTGGCAGTCTTCTTCTCCACATCAGCGGGTAGGACAGATACCCCTGCCTCATAGCATAGTCTAGAAATCAAGAAAGGGTACACTATGCTCTTGGACCTCCCTTAGGCCACTTCTCAAATTTGATCCACTATAATCTGCTTCACATTAATCTGTAGACCAAGCAAGATAGCAGCTATAATAAGTGCATGGTCCAAATTCATCTCAGTGTCATATGTAGAGGGAATGATCCGAGAACAAATAATGGACAACCAATATCTAGCTTCTACCGTGAACTTATGTGATTCAATACCTCTATGTAAAGTGAACCACTCTGGAGGAACTCCATCATGAAAATTTTCCACCAACCACTGAGTACCCAATTATTGATATCTCTCTTTATAAACCCAATTTTTGATATCTGGTGGCCCATAGATAACATTGATAATTGTTGGGCTGAAATCAACTCTCACTCCTCAAAGGTGTAGAAGTCAACAACTCTGGTATGGCTGGATTTGATAGGTTCATCAGCAAAGCTTAGCCAACCTTAAGTCCAAAGCTGACCAAAAAATCTGACATATTTTCTTCCACCCAGTCCAAACAAATCCCTCTCTGTTTTAGCACGGGTTGGTCCAAATACTCATCATATTTTTGGCATATTTGCCTGAGAGGAGGCGGCTATGATCAAAGTATGTTCCTTCTTCCACCTCTGGAACAATTTCATTCTCATGGAGTGCTTGCTCGGGATGCACTTTTAACCATTTAGACCTACAATCAAAACCAACACCACAAAACATCTTATAGACATTTAAATCGTGTGTTAGAAAGAATTTATATCAAAGAGATTAATTGGAAGAAATTTGGATCAAATAGTGAAACATTGCTATAATTTAACAGTGCATAATTGTTCTCCATGTTCATGGCTACTCAGGCACGATAGGGGAGTTCAAGCCACTTTAAGCCTTTTCATTTGCAAAAGGATTTTTGCTTTCACAGAGAACAAAGAGTTTTTAGATTATCTGCGTTTGCAACATAGTGTCCGCATTAAAAGAAGATAATACTCACCAGTATTCAAAACTCATAGGGGCATTTCATCCAACACATGGAGGGCACACAGTTTAATGAATATTTCAACAAAATAATACACCCCCCAAATTCATCCCCAACAACATACAATCACTATCCGAGAAACACTCAACCAATTAGCACTTCAATTTATGTCATATTCCAAGATTTAAGAACAAGAATTGGTTGCCTAACATACCCAGACGTGGGACACCACAATAGCACATATCTATGCCTAAGTATATAAAGAATGGAGAAAAAAATCTTTACAATGGCAAGATAGCAACATAATAGGAAAATTTTCACTTAGCTCTTACCATTGTGATGCCATTTTCATGGAAGTGCACTATTTTAGTCGATGAATAAGAATGGACAATGTTTAAGAGGACATACCTTAGAGTAGAGAACCCAAAGAGTATGAAGGATTGGAGAGCTTAAGAGATTTCCTTTGACTTTTTAGTTGAAAGGGGTTATTTGACTACTCTCACTTGGGTTTTACTTTTCTGAGATTATGAGAACATGTCACAAGTGACTTTTCTTTCATTTAACTACAACCGTCAGTTCTCTTCCTTCGTGGACCTGTATGCGTGATCGAGCCTCTTCGACTTTGTGCATCTACAGTTATGTTCATCTAACCACCTTCATAGATGTCAATTGTGTGCCAGAACTAGGCTAAGTTTCTACAATTTTGGGCAATCCCAGGCCGAATTGGGCGGCCTGCCCTTGTGCAGAGGGTGATTCGAGGCCCCAAATTATGGTTAAAATGGCCCAAGACTTCTTCGTTATCAAGTTCCAGTCTTTCTTCTTGAGAGCACAACTCATAGTTGATCACCTTTGAGCTTGGGATCTCACTTACTTTATTGCTTAGCTTCAAGTGACCTCCAAAACATCAACCTCCTATTTCCAATGGTCTAACTCATAACTTCTACAAACAAGCATAGAATTGGGATCATCCCTCATGTTGAGCAATTAGTGCCTTTGGGCCACTTCTTTGGCAAGTCTAACACTCAAGTCGGTGAGCCAATCTTGACACACAACACTCTCATCTCCACTCACAACCTTAACACTATGTTGCTCTCCACGAAGTGAAATACTCCAAAGCAGATAGCAAAAAGGCTTACATTAATAAGACAAGTGTTTATCACAATTAGCCATATGACAAAAAGAAAAACAATGAAAAAAAAAAGTACTCATCAACCAAATAAAAAAGAGTAAGCTACAACTCCTAAAACAACTCAATATGCCTATTGATAACCGGCAACGGCTTTATTTTTTATGTCTTTCAACTCGGCTACTCAAAGAAAGTAGAGGCAGTCGTCATCACAAAATAACCCAACTTTAGAGATCGGGGTTAAATCCACGGGAATAATATGTCAAAGAATGAGCGAACCAAGGACCTACGGTTACTAGATTTTTAACTCGACATACGAGTACCGAGCAAGGAATTTAACTAAAATGAGGGGAAACCTAAGTTAACGACTACTCTTAAGAAGCAATTGGGTAAAGATTTAGCAAGCAAGAGGGCAAGGATAAGAGATATGAGAATCAATAAAAACTTTATCGGCCCGTCACATTAAGCATTATGATTTACTCTATGGGTAGGCTAGGTTGCTTGTAATCACCCTCGGCTAGAGTAGGTGATGTTTCGCAAGAGCCAATTACGACCTCTTACGCGAGCTACTCAAAGAGCCAATTACGACCTCTTACGCGAGCACCTCAAAGAAAAACTCCCAAGACCTTAGCCGTTGAGTCCCTTTTGAGGCTCTCAACTCATAAACCCATGACTATCATTCAATCTTCCGCCTCAACTAAACTTGCTAAAGCAATAATTGATGATCTAAGCTAGATTCAATTAGCTACCTCAAATATAGGTTATACAAGACGATAAGCATGAACCCACAAACCAATTCAAACAATTAAAGCCGTTTGGGAGAAACCCTCTTGATTTTGCAAGTAAATCTTCACGTAATCATGAAAGCAAGAGAATAATCAAGACCATATATAAATTAACATCCGAACATCAATTAAATCTATAAATTTAGCATTCAAAAATAAGAAAAGAAAGAATGAGTGAAAGATAAATACAAGTGAAGCCCACACTCTTCAATCCACTCAAGAATTTGTAGTGAATTTGTTCTAAATCCTCACCCTAAAATAAAATAGACTCTAAGGTGTGTTTCTCTTCTTCAAAGATGTACGTATGTTCGTTCTTCCTCTAAAAGGTATTAATCTCTTGGAATGAGGGTTGGGAGTACATGCATATGTGCATTTTGGTACTAAAAATAGTGAAATTCTAAAGCTTCATTGATATATATCTCTACAGCATTCTTTGATTGCGCTCAGCATTCTATGATTACAAAGGTTGCTCTTTCTTGTACTCCGCCTTTGCACCTGGGGTTAGCATGTTCGCATTTTGTTGTATTCCATAGCTCCGTGATTGCGAACCTAAAGGTTGTGTACACAGAGTGTATCCACTGCCAGATATCATTTTGTGTATTTCAACTCTTTTTGGCTCCAATTTAACTCCAATCTTCAATTCTTCTCAGCAAAGCCAAATCTAATCTATATGTACCTGTAAAATACACCATTCAAAGCATAATTAGCCCTAAGTTATGTATTTAATAACACAAAATCATAAGAAAATAGGTAGAAATAAGAGCAAGTCATGCACTCATCAACGATAAGTCCGCATTGCCCACTTGTTCCCGCATAGTTCAAAAGTGGCCTAAAGCCATTCTTAGGCAAAAAAGGGAGAGAAAATTGATGATCGTGAAAATTGCACATTAAGGGACTAGAGGGTCAATGCTCCAGTGGTCCCCAATAATTTAAAAAAGTTTTAACTTCTTTCTTATTTAGTGAAGTCTTTTTGGGACCAATCCTAACACCAATATATACATAATTACTCGAAAATTCTTCGATATTTAGTTGTAAACCTCTCTTTAGACATTCTAAAATCCTCTGAAACTTCTCTCTAGAGTTCTCCACCAAGTCCTTTTAA
>JAABOM020058237.1:0-14171 GCA_011800125.2 Solanum clarkiae | reverse complement strand
AAAAAAAGGCAAAAAATGTGTAAGAAAAAATGGAGAGGAAAAATATTTGAATTCGTTATTTAGTCTTTTCTGTAATCTCGAAATCGCAATTCTAACATGTTCAGTATAATTCATTTCGCACCACCTAAAAAATTTACATCCAACCTATTTACAAACAACAAAATAACCATAAAAATTGAATCTTGATTATTAAAATTTAAACAAAAAAATTGTTATATCATACTCGACCATCTTGACATCAAAAAAATCAACGATCTGGATTATGTGCGGACCAAGAAATCTTTATTATTGCTCTTTTTCTACAATAACAAAAAATATTGGAATTCATTATTTATCAAAAAAGGTCAAAAATGTGTTAAAAAAATGAAAAGGCAAATACTTGTGTATTTTTAATAAAAAGAAGAAGAAAGTGTATTTTATTTGAAAATAAATAGTATATATATATATATATAAATGTGGTAGGGGTAAAAAGGTCAAATTACCCATTTTTTTCGTTGGAATGTTCAAAAAATGACTTTTCACGCGCCCCCGCGAGTGTAATCCACGCATTGTGCTATGTCAGCATCCTGTGCCTACTTGTTCAGGAATTGCCAAGTTAATGGTCATATTTGTGCACTATAAAAGTTTAAATTCCATCTTAAAAAGTTATGCCAAATTTGGGGTCATTTTTATGTGTTATGCCAAACTAAAATAATTCATTTCTTTTGAAAGGGGATGAATAACTTGGACCGTCTTGAAATAAATTAGAATTTTTGAAAAATGATTAAATAGCCCATCGTTTGGAGGTCTTGAAATAAATTAGAATTTTTTTAAAATGATTAAATAGCTCATCGCTTGGAGATTTAATTAAGTTAAACTAAATGAATAAATGTTAGTATTCAATTCAATACAAATAAACAACTAACACAATGTAAGAAGATGGAGCTAAGAGTTGGCTTTGACCCATTTGCCCCAATAAACGCCTGCTGCAGGTTTAGCTCATTCTAATTCCTGTATCACAGTAGTATACTAGTGTATACGATCCCCTGCATTAATTCAAATTTCTGCAATCTGGACATTTGTTTTCCTGGAGAGCTCCTGCTAAGAATTCGAGTTTTTGGCTCATTTTTCCTGTATCACATTACTATATACACATTGTATACCAGTGTATACAACAACGTTTTAGCTCCAAAAACCTGTACAACAGCTTCCCCACAACCTGTAACTACTTTCTTCGACTAGCAAAGAGATTTGACTCGAGGAAATGCAAATATTGAACCTCTATAGCTCAAGCTTGCAATGCAAAAGGGAGTTCGAGAGACTCAGCCAGCGGGTTGCATTCAATAGAAACAAGAAAGTAAAATTAGTATCTATACCACATCATTCATCAAAGAGCAACAAAATGATCATTAAATGACTAAAAAAAAGAACAGAAGACCACTTTGTTAATGAATGGTGACCAAAACAACAACAGAGCCACAATTATGACTACCTTTTCCTTTCAAGTTAAAATCTCAAAGAACACTACTATTTCTAACAAAAAAGCTAGACACCACAACTGAAGGGATATGTATGGTTAACAACACAAGGGATAGGAATTGGAGTAAATATGTTGAGAGAATCTTTTGAAGGATACACGCATGAATAACTAAAGGTTCAAAGAAACTATCGAATTTTGTATTAAAACAATAGAAATATCCCTCGTAATAAATAAGAAGTAACCTAATCCCAATTAAGAATTCCTAGAATAAGCAAAAAGCTACAGGCTTCACTCAGCCACATTCGACTAATATCAATATTTAATATCAATGTAGCAGCCATCCAGAAACAGTAGTGGTAGAGAGAATACTAAACATGAAATTTTGATAGACTCAAATGGGAAGTTGACTAGAAGCTGAAACACAAACATACGAGAAAACAAACAAGACAAACAACCAATGCATTCACCCATGACTCTAGTAAACTATGTAGGCTATTAAAGTCGACTGAAGACACCATGTAGAGACCATTTAGGGTCAGTAAAGAAACAGCCTGCAACTATACTTGATATTGGGATCAATACAACATTCGTTGGGAGAAAATGAAGCTAAAAGAAGAGCAGAACAAGGTCACGACCAGCAAACCAAGGCAATAACTGGATACAAACATAGAAATATAAAAGACTCAGAGAGTACACACCTAGCTACAAGCCAAGAACTCAACATAACTCAGATTGTTGCATACGAGACTGACAGGTCACTGAAAGAAGAACAAATATTTCTAACAGTAAGCTGAAAATCGAATCTTGAACATGCAGTTTATTGGATAATGAGAGTAAAGAGAAATGCTTTAAACACACAGCTAACAGTCCAGAAATAACACAAATTAGGCCACAATCCTCAGCGGAAACACACCAAGCATACAACATTTAAACATGAAGAACATGATAGACCAAGATATTACCTTTTACTGGGCAGCGAAGCTGGAAACGACGAGCTTGAGCAGGACTTCAACACCAAAATGGAACTTTGTTTTTGAGAGTTCCGACTTCAAAACTAGAAGTTCCTGGCCGAGATTTTCTGAAAATTTTGCTTACTTTAAGAGTAGGAATTTCAATGTATTGAAGGTATAGAACGGTTGTCCTTCAATGGAGGAGAAAGGGGGTTTATATAGATCCAAAATTAGGGGAAAATGGGAGGGAAAACGGATGGGAATTAGGGCAAAATGGGAGGAAAAACGGATAGGAATTAGGGCAAAATGGCAATTTGAGGGATTGAAATTCGAATTTGAATTCCATGGATAAGGGATATGCCAACGAATTTGGCAATTCCTCAACCAATTTCAACGGGTTAGGAGCTTGAGCCGTTGATTTGGGATGAAAATAGATTGACGGCTCGAGGTGAGACCATCTGGACGACTCCTCAAATGAAATTGTACGGGGGAGGGGACACGTAGGGACGGAGTTTATTGGTTGAGAATCTTGTTGTTATGGATGAATGTTGGTATTGTTTGGGTTTGGCGTTTCTGGGTTTATTCGATGAAGAAGAAGAAAATGGGGTGCATGGAACGCGAAAAAAGGAATTGAAAGAAGAGGAGAAAAAGGAATTGGGGGCGCATGGCCCCATGTGCATATGTGTATGTATATATGTGATATTATTTTTATTGTCGTAAATGTGCTTAAAACTGAAGGGATTGGCCGGGTTAAGGGTATTTGGGTTGGGTTTTACTGATTTTGCATTAAAATTGGGCCGATCATTTTGGTTTGAAAATGGATTAAATGGGTAGGGGAAATTTATTTAAAAATTGGCCAATTTGATTGTAATTTTGATCAAATAAATTTAATCAAATTGAATTCGATTGACTAATTTAACTACACAGCGAATTAATAGAAATTAATTGAAGAGCTTTTAACATTATCAACCTGAAATAATTAAATTAATTACAAAATAATATCTCCTAAAATAAAAAATAAAATTTATTTGAGAAAATATTTTTTTATATTTTTGAAAATTAATTATTTCAAAATATCAAAATTAAAAGCTCAATAATTCATTCATATTCTGGAGGGTAAAAATTGGGTGTCAACAGTTGCCCCTTTCTTTGGATATGATCGATGAAAGAAATCGTGGACAAAGAAACTTGACAAATTCAATTTTTAGTCGATCACGTCTTCATCTTTTGAAAGGCTCTTAGTACGGACTTTGAAAAATTATGGCCGGACCCTGGTTTTGGGTTTCCTACATATCTCATGTTACATGAGAATTCAGGCCACTTGTAGTTCAAAACGCTTGATTTTACGCACAATTTTGAAAAAATTATAAAACTATCCCAATATCGAATTATGGAGAAATTGGGATACTTGAGAATGAGAGTTTAAGAGCAAATGTCGGAATACAACCAAGTTTTCAAGATTGAGTCCGCCTACATATCCTTGAACTTAGGAATCAGGCTGCTTCTAGTTCGACTCCATCGGTTGAAAAGAAATCTCTTATGCTAAGATAACCTTTGGTTGGGAGGAGTGACAAGTAAATTGAGTATGAAAAAAAGGCTTGCAACCTCTTAGTCATGAATATGGAGCTCTTCACATCCATAAGTAAAAAGTTACACGAAAATAATTTTCAAAGCTCTTGGTGTATTGTCACTCAGATAGGAAAGATTGCTTCCAGTGAGAGTTAAGATCTCCTGAATACCAAACTAAGAACTAACGAACTCAAAGAAATACCCACATGCCTTCTGACAGGGGTGTGGTTGGATTGTGGTGGGAGTCGCTTCTCAGCTTGCGTCTGAAGATTTTGATATTCATCTTCAGACTATGTCCCAGTTTGCTGCTAAGAAAAAGTTTCATGTTGTGCTACATCCTACTTGATGATGTCCACACCTGTGGTTTGTTTGAGAATTCATCCTCTCGGATGCTCTTGACAAAGACTAAGATAAAACTTGTTAGTATAAAATGGAACTCAAGTTGGGAGATAGTGACTTTTACCTCGTTAACACATAATCATCCTTTGAGCATTTGACATCAACTTTCTCCAATTTTGACGTAATAGATGATAAATCGATATTATGTAATATGTTGATGGATCTCTTGGCGTGATATTATGAAATGACCATCTCGATAATGGTAATATGTAATATGATGGCTTGTTGCGTATCTGAGTGAGACAAAATTACTCGATAATGGTCCAATTGTAATGAGGTGGATAACTCGATAATGATCTAACTATAACGAGGTGGATGGCTCGATAATGATCCAACTGTAACGAGGTGGATGGCTCGATAATTATCCAATTGTAACAAGGTGGACGGCTCAATGATTATCCAACTATAACGAGGTGAACGACTCGATAATGATCCAATTGTAACGAGGTGGATGGCTCGATAATTATCCACTTGTAACGAGGTGGATGGCTCGATAATGATCCAACTGTAACAAGGTGGATGGCTCGATAAGTATCTAACTGTAACGAAGTGGATGACTTGATAATGATTCAATTGTAACGAGGTGTATGGCTCGATAATTATTCAATTTATGGGGTGGATAACCAACTTAGTTTAAACCAAAGGTCGTTCGTCATGGTTGTGACTCTCTCTTGAGGTGAAATGGCAAAAATTCTTTTATATGAAGATTAAAGCCATTCTCGTCTTCTTCTGATAAATTCAATAGATTTTGAGTTTGTTGCATCATATTCTTCAATCGTTGTTAGATGCTTGAACGAACTTGATAACTTTAATTGTCATGAAGACATGCGATCTTCAGCATCGATAGATTCGATAGACTTGTCATTTTATCCTTGTAATATTTCTGCAAATAGCATTATCTCCAGATTTGATATTGATTTCAGGGACGATTCCGATTTTACTAGAATAACTACTTGTAAAACTTGAAATCAAGCATTAGCAGTCATAATGAAGTAGAGTATGTACTTAAAGATAAAGTGTGAGGTTAAATCATCAAGCCATGGTAAGTTTAGTAGTGATTTCAATAACGACTTATCACCAATTGGTGCTTGCTCCTTTGTAATTTTGTAGTCCTTGTGTGTTCTCTTTATCTGGCGTACTGACTTGATTCTTTTGAACTTTGAGAGACACTATCGAGCTTGTGTCTAATTACTGCAAAACATAGTGAAAGTAAGTAGAAATTATTTTGACGTAATACAATAAATTAAAGATAAGGTGAGATGATTGTGACGAGGCCATGCTAGGTTTAAGTGGGTCTTATGCTTGAAGATTTTGACATCATCATCTTTGTGATTTTGCTATTCTTGCATCCAAAAAAAAATTCTTAGTTTGAGAGACGGATTTGTGTTGGCCTTGTCCTCGTACTCCTTAATGCAATTGACTTGCACACTCATCATCCGCTCTTTGAAATGCAGTTTTCATGGAATTTTTGAAGACCCTCCATAAAAGTTCTGTCCCAGTTTGCTTGAATGTAGCAAATGACATATTTGTAAAATTTCTGAGATTTTCTCAGAACGCTGCCTCCAGTTACATGCTTTAATAAAATTCCAAACTTGGTTCATTGGAGAAACTCAATCTTGTTTGAAAAACTCATCTTCTAATGAAATTTTTGAGATCTTTTGAGAGGATCTCAAAAATTCTCCCCAGTTTTCATTATAAAGAGGAATAAAAATCTAAAGGGGTATATGATCAAATCGTTGTGGCACCTACATATCCTGTTGAGGCAGGAATCAGGTCAAACGTAGTTCCAAAACAAAAAGGATAATAAAAAGGGATAAGGAGATAACCAAAGCCGACGTAGGCCGCCTATGTATCTCATTCTTGAGAATTCAGGTCAAACGTAGTTCATTACAAAAGAAATAAGGCTAATTTGAAAAAAAAAAGAGATTCAATATGCAATGACTTCATAGATAGAAATTTATCAAAGCTTTGCACACTTGTTTTTTTCCTCTAATGACAAACGTCTTAAAGCGATCTTACTTGAGTCATCTTGTGCTTACTTGAAGCATCAAATATATTGTCATTTGGAAAAGCATAATCAATCGTGATTAACTTTTTGTCAAGCATGTTTTAAATCTTGTGCTTGAGGGTTGAACAATTCTCTATATCTTATCCGATAGCTCCTGAATGATAAGCATATTTATGGTCTGCCCTATAACACTTTCCAAAAGGATTGGTTGGTCTTTCTTTTATAGGAAGGAGCATAGCCGCTGCTTTCAGCCTTTCGTAAAGTTGAGTTTGAGACTCGTTCAATAGCATAAATACTTTGGGAGACTTTTTGAAACTCGGATGAGAGAATTTTTCTTGCTTGACGTGACACTTTTGATATCTCTTTGATGGAATAGCTCTAATAACAAACACTTCTTCTTCTTCCTTCTTTAATATTTCCACATCAATAGTTCTGATGATTCCTTCATTAACTCATAATATGATTTTTTCGGTCTTGAAGTCATCCTCTAAAGTTTCTCCTACCATGACGACATCGATAAATTTTCGTCCTATCATACACAACATTCTCTTATAGTATTCAGGCTTTTGAATACAAATAAACATTTTCATAGTTTTGCATTCATACATTAGAGGTTGAACTCTTACAACCTCTTTTCTCCAACGGAGAGCATATTCTCAATAATTTTTCATAGATTTTTGCTTGATTTTCTCCAAATAATAGCGATCAAGGACAACTTCTATGTTTTATCCAAATCTTTCAACAAAATTTTTTGTGAGTGTCGTCCAACTCAGCCATTGATTTAGCTCCTGTAAGGTAAACCATTCCGAGGCTTCTCCCTTAAGACTTCAGCTAAAAAGGCGCATCAAAAGTGGTTCAGTTTTTCCAACCCCTATGAGTTGATCACAATAGACTTTCAAATGAGTCAGGGGATTGCCTTTCCCATCAAAAATATTAAACTTCGGAATCTGAACCCTTCTGGAAGGTCCAAACCAAGATGAATACACAGATCTTCATAGTTCAAGGCTACAATATTTGGTTCATAGTGATATGATTTTATGGCCTTCGCAATTTCTTCTTTTATGCTCATTTCTTCCATGGACCTCCACTCATTTTCTTTCTCTTCATAATGATTGGATGTGGGATAAGGAAGGTATGATTCGTGAAAAATGGCCTTTAAAGACATGGGTTGAATGACAAATAGATTTTGGGTATTTTGGATAGGGGTGTGATATGTGATACACAATGTCTGAGAAATATTGGGGTTCAAATTTTGAGGAGAAGGTAGTGTTTGGTACAAAAAGCTAACAAGGCGCAAGTTAGGGACAGTTAAGTCAATAGTAGGTAATTTTTGGGTTGGAGTAACGATTACTTGGGATGTTTTCTGGAAGATTCGAAAATGAGAATAAAGTGGAGGCCTTCTTTTTCTTGGAAAGGGAGTATTGGTCGTGATAATAAAATTCTCTGACTCTTTAGTATGTTGTAACTCAATTCTCATTGGTTGCATCAATTACGCAACTGCTTCATTTTGTTCATCAATAATAAGACCTCTCGTAGAAACATCAGTCAAATCAACATTTTCATTTTTTTTCAGTCATTTTTTGTTCCCTTTTAAAGCTTTAATCAAAGAAAGAATCTTTGGAGACTCTAGATTTCGTGAAGTATAAATGTTTGGTTAGCTCCCTCAACACAAATCAGTTCTAATTACCTGAAACAGAAAAATAACTTAAAAGATAAATGTGTTAATCCCTATTTATAATAAATAACGCAAAATATCTCATAGAAAGATAAACGCATAATAGTAGTCGCTTTATTCGAAATGTACTAACCCACGGATATCGAAAAAGACTAAATAGGCAAAATTTTGTCTATTTGATTTCAAATTTGTAAATCGAGGAGTCATTGATCCATGATTTTCATCGTTCAAGTGAAATTGGTGATTTTTTTGTAAGGATGTTCTTCGAAAATAAGAGACCGAGCCATAGAAAGTTGTCTACGTATCTCACAAAGGAGAAATCAGGTCTCATGTAGTTCGACTAGCTTGAATCTTTTCAAATTGAAATAAAAAATTCACCTCTTGTCAAATGAGAGAGTAAAATTTTAGAATTTTGAGCGTGAAGTTCAAATTTTATTGAGAAACTCACGACTCAAAAAGTGTTTGGACGAATTTTTTATAATGACTTGATTTTTATGCTTAAGGACTCTAGAAACTTTCGAAAAGAAGTGAATTAGAAGTCTTCGAACAAAGCAACATAATCACGCAAACAGTTATAAAATATAGCACGTAAACATATATTACGCTTCCTAAACAGATATATGACCACTTTTGTGTCAAGGGTAGGCCTAACGATTTGAAGGATGTATATACGAACATCCCATTGCCCCATAATATTTATACAAGATTTATGAATAAACTGAATGAAGATACATAACATGGGGAAAGGGGAGTGCCAAAATCAGTCCCACGTAGGGGTACAATCCTAAGCTAAGTCGTCATGGAAAGTCTCTTCTTCTGAACATCTTGGCATCTCCGAACATCTTTGGATGAAGAAATATCTCGTGAAGATCCTTCTTTTGACAAAACTAAGCTATTAAAATAAATTACCAACCCCAAGGGACAATGATTCGTCAAACAACATGTACATCCTTCAAATATAAACACATAAGCGTGATCATCCATTTGGGTCAAGGGCTACTATAGACTCAAGATAGACTACTAATAGGCCAATGAACTTGCAAGGTTTTGGTTTAGTTCTACCTAGCTGGACTAAGAGTGGGCTTACTTTGACTGTGAAAGGTGACCCAAGTGGACAACCTGGACTGAGAAAGATAACGACCATTGACCCCGCAAGATCAACTCATCTCGTCAGGGTACCCCGATGGAAAATTTCGATTAAATGGTTGCGATCCGTATAACCACCATTTAGTGAAAAATAAAAAAATGCTAAGTGGCGAAAGATGTTATGCATGTAATGACAGTTTAATATATCAAAATTAAACAAATAAGAAAATAAAAATTACTAAATATTACAAATCGAATAGTTAGTCAAATAACATAATCTAATGGTTAAAACCTAATTGAAAATCCCTAACAGAGTCGCCATATCTGTTAATTGAAAAAAAAAATTACTTAGGTTTCGAAAAAATCAATTAAATACTTAATTAATTCAGGTAAAAATTAATTTTTCAAAATTTAGATAGAGTCGCCAGTTAATTTTTAAGAAAAATTAAGAAAACTAAATTGAATTTTAAAACTCAACAGAAAGAGTCTTAAAATTTTCCAAGAAACGAATAAGGATTCAATTTTTATTTTTGAGAAGAAATTGATCACTCAAAACTAGCTGCTAACTTGTGATTGACCAACAATTAAGACATTTTGACCAACTATTCAAAAATTGATTTAGAACTAAAATACGAGGTAATTCGAGTAAAAGCTTATTTAAACAAATTAGATAATTTATGAAGAAACTAAAATAACTCATTTCTCTTAAAAGGGGATCAATAACTTGGACCGTCTTGAAATAAATTAGAATTTTTGAAAAATGATTAAATAGCTCATCGTTTGGGTAATTTAATTAAGTTAAACTAAATGAATAAATGTTAGTATTTAATTCAATACAAATAAACAAAACACAATATAAGAAGATGGAGTTAAGAGTTGGGCTTTGACCCATTTGCCCCAAAAAAAGGTATGCTGCTGGTTTGGGCTTAAGCCCTATTTGCCAAATAATTATTGTTGCAATATAGCCTTTTAGCTCATTCTAAATCATGTATCACAGTAATATACTAGTGTACACAATCCCCTGCATTAATTCAAATTTCTGCAATCTGGACATTTGATTTTCCTGGACAGCTCCTGCTAAGAATTCGAGTTTTTGGCTCATTTTTTCTGTATCATGTTATTATATACACACTATATACCAGTGTATACAACAACGTTTTAGCTCTAAAAACCTGTACAACAACTTCCCGGCAACCTGTAACTACTTTCTTGGACCAGCAAAGAGATGTGTCTCAAGGAAATGCAAATATTGAACCTCTATAACTCAAGCTTGCAATACAAAAGGGGCGAAAGGGAGTTCGAGAGACTCGGCCAGCGGGTTGCATTCAATAGAAACAAGAAAGTAAAATTAGTATCTATATCATATCATTCATCAAAGAGCAACAAAATGATCATTAAATGACCTAAAAAAAAACAGATCACTTTGTCAATGAATGGTGACCAAAATAATAACAGAGCCACAATAATGACTACCTTTTTTTTTTTTTGAGAATTGGTAACTTAATGATGACTATCTTTTCCTTTCTAAGTTAAAATCTCAAAGGACATTACTATTTCTAACAAAAAAGCTAGACACCACCACTGAAGAGATATATATAGTTAACAACACAAGGGTTAGGAATTGGAGTAAATATGTTGAGAGAAAATCTTTTCAAGGATACATGCATGAATAACTAAAGGTTTGAAGGATACATGCATGAATAACTAAAGGTTCAAAGAAACTATCGAATTTTGAATTAAAACAATAGAAATATCCCTCTTAATAAATAAGAAGTAACTGAATCCCAATTAAGAATTCCTAGAATAAGCAAAAAGGTACAGACTTCACTCATCCACATTCGACTAATATCAATGTAGCAACCATCCGAAAACAGTAGTGCTAGAGAGAACACTAAACATGAAACTTTGATAGACTCAAATCGGGAGTTGACTAGAAGCTGAAACATAGACATAAGAGAAAACAAACGAGACAAAATAACCAATGCATTCACCCATGACTCTATTAAACTATTTAGGCTATTAAAGTCGACTGAAGCACCATGTAGAGACCATTTACGGTCAGTAAAGAAACAGCTAGCAACTATACTTGATATTGGGATTAATACAATATTCGTTGGGAGAAAATGAAGCTAAAAGAAGAGCAGAACAAGGTCATGACCAGCAAACCAAGGCAATAACTGGATACAAACAGAGCAATATAAAAGACTCACAGAGTACACACCTAGCTACAAGCCAAGAACTCAACATAACTCAGATTGTTGCATACGAGACTGACAGGTCACTGAAAGAAGAACAAATACCTAATTCTAACAGTAAGCCAAAAATCGAATCTTGAACATGAAGTTTATTGGGTAATGAGAGTACAGAGAAATGCTTTAAACACATAGCTAACAGTCCTTTAATAACACAAATTAGGCCAAAATCCTAAGAGGAAACACACCAAGTATACAACATTTAAACATTAAGAACATGAGAGACCAAGATATTACTTTTTACTGGGCAGCGAAGCTAGAGACGACGAACTTGAGCAGGACTTCAACACCAAAATGGAACTTTATTTTTGAGAGTTCCGACTTCAAACTAGAAGTTCCTGGCCGAGCTTTTCTGAAAATTTTGCTTACTTTAAGATTAGGAATTTCAATGTATTGAAGGTATAGAACGGTTGTCCTTCAATGGAGGAGAAAGGGGGTTTATATAGCTCCAAAATTAGGGGAAAATGGGAGGGAAAACGGATGGGAATTAGGGCAAAATGGGAGGAAAAACGGATAGGAATTAGGGCAAAATGGCAATTTGAGGGATTGAAATTCGAATTTGAATTCCATGGATAAGGGATATGCCAACGAATTTGGCAATTCCTCAACCAATTTCAACGGGTTTGGAGCTTGAGCCGTTTATTTGGGATGAACATAGATCGACGGCTCGAGGTAAGACCATCTGGACGACTCCTCAAACGAAATCGTACGGGGGAGGGGACACATACGTACGGAGTATGTTGGTTGAGAATAACAACGAAATCGTACGGGGGAGGGGAGACATATGTACGGAGTATGTTGGTTGAGAATCTTGTTGTTATAGATGAATGTTGGGATCGTTTGGGTTTGACGTTTCTGGGTTTATTCGATGAAGAAGAAGAAAATGGGGTGAATGGGACGCGTAAAAAGGAATTGAAAGAAGAGGAGAAAAAGGAATTGGGAGTGTGTGCCCCCCGCGCATTTGTGTATGTATATATGTGATAATATGTTATTGTTGTAAATGTGCTGAAAATGAAGGGATTGGGCCGAGTTAAGAGTATTTGGGTTGGGTTTTTATTGATTTTGGGCTAAAATTGGGCCGATCATTTGGTCTGTAAATGGATTAAATAGGTAGGGAAGATTGATTTAAAAATTGGTCAACCGGTTGCAATTTTGACCAATTAAATGTAATTCAATTATCGGCCAATTCGATTGCAATCTTGACCAATTAAATATAATTAAATTAAATTAATTGACTAATTTGACTACACAACGAATTAATACAAATTAATTGAAGAGTTTTTAATATTATCAACCTGAAATAATTAAATTAATTACAAATAATATCTCTTAAAATAAAAAATAAAATTTATTTGAGATTTTTTTTTTATATTTTTGAAAGCTAATTATTTCAAATTATCAAAATTAAGAATTCAATAATTAATCAATATTGTGGAGATTAAAATTAAATGTCAACAATACCCTTAGTAAAACCATCAATATTCTTAAAAAAATAAATTTGATGAATCAATTCGTTAATACATGGACTACAGACCTTGTCAGGTCAACCCACTTCTTTTAAAAATATTATTTCTATAATTTCTTTAAATTAAACTATAATTTTCAAATAAAATATTAATACAAATAGCAATAAAATAATATTGTAGAATATTAATTTAACTATAATATTATAAACAAATGATTTGTAGTTAAACTTTAATATTTAAAATTTTAATATTAAATGAACTTTGTGTTTAAACTCTTATTATCTTAAATATTTCATATTATTTACATTTTTAATTATTTGTAATTCAATCCACGAATCAACTCAATCATATTGCTCAAACCCTACAAATTAACAGACTTGCTCGAGCTAAAAAAATATATTTTTTAAACAAACTTGAAAAATCTCAACTCAATCTTATTAAATCACAAGTTAAACTAAATCAGTCCAACAAGCCTCATCGATATTAACGACTCTAAATATGAGGGAGAAAAGCTCATTTTTAATATAGAAAATAGGTCATTTTTAAATTAAAAGAAATAGCCAAACATATCATGCACGTATTGAAGAACCGAACAGGACGAACCAAAGTTTGGTATTAAGCACATCCAATCAAGAAAATCAAACCAAATACCAAACACTGATGCCAGTTGAAATAATACCATCAATAAACTCAAGAAATAAAACAATTCAAAAATTCCTATAATTCCTCGGGGGTCGTTTGATAGAATACATAAAAATAAAAGTAAATAGAATGTATTGATAATGCATACATTATATTTGTTTTAATTATGCTTACATATAATATTTTTATGTACTGTTTGATTTGATGCATGAAAGATGACATGCATTGAATAAAAAAATATATGTACAAATATATCCTCCACAATTATGATAGAAACGATGTGAGCGACAATTCGATCTTTAATCATACTAATGCATACATTAAAAGCATTGTGATATTAATACCTAAAAACTGATGGTATTAGTAATACACAATAGAGTGCTTGCATTAGTTATAGCATGAAAGAAATTAGTGCGTACATTATTCTTACTAATACACTCTACCAAATGACCTCTAAGGAGTCTTTTGGTACAAAAATGAATAATGCAGGGATTAGTTATGCAGGGAGTAATAATATTGAGATTAGTTATGCAGGGATTAGTAATACTGAGATTATTTTTTATCCTATGTTTGGTTTATTATTTTTCATTTAATTTTGTGTTTGGTTTAAAATTCTATAAAAAGTTTCTTTTCAATTATGCCCTTGAACTATTATGAGATTTTCT
>JAABOM020058236.1:0-14172 GCA_011800125.2 Solanum clarkiae | reverse complement strand
GTCAAGAAGAAGACTTTTGGAAGTTAAAATCAAGAATAAATTGGCTAAACGAAGGAGATGCAAACACACATTTTTTTCACATCTCAACCCTAAATTGAAGAAGGAATAATAGAATTTCCCAGCCAAAAATGAGGAGGGAGAATACCTGCATGGGTCTTATGATGCTTCACTTCAATAAGCTTTTTCTCACCTCCCAAACATACTCCCTAACATCACAAAAATCTCTACATCATGAAGACCAAAAGTTGTCTAGCCTAGGGGATACCCCTAATGAGGAGGAAATTAGGGCGGCCGTCTTTTTCTTCAAACCCTTTAAGGCATCTGGCCAAGATGCCCTACACCCTTTTTTTACCAAAAATATTGTGATACGATGGGACCCTCTGTCATCAACATGTTTGAATCTATATTTGGTAATGAAAAAATCCTAGAAAAAATCAGTGAAACCCACATATGCCTAATTCCAAAAAAAAGGGGCCAATAATTTAAAAGATTTTAGACCAATCAGCCTCTGCAATTCAACTTACAAAATAGTCACCAAAATAATTACTAATAGACTAAGACTGTTTATCAACAATATGATCGGGCCATGTCAAACAAGTTTCTTGAAAAATAGACAAGCAGATGACTGCCACAATCATCCAAGAAACAATCACTCACTTTAATAAAATGAAGGTTAAAAACCCTAACATGATTATCAAAATTGACCTCGAAAAGGCATTTGACAAACTAGAATGGTCGTATAAAAGAGACCCCCTACTATTTTTTGGATCCCCTAACAAAGTTGTCAAATTAATAATGTCATGCATCTCCACGAACAAAACAACCATACACCTAAATGGGGACCGCACTGACTTTTTCCAAACAACGAGGGGAATAAGACAAGGGGACCCACTATCGCCCTACCTTTTCATTCTGTGTATGGAATGCCCTTGTAGAATGATCGAAAAAAAAACTCTGAGAATCAATGGGACCCAATAAAACTATCTCGTAACGGCTCGCTTCTAACATACTTATTTTTTGCAGACGAACTAATAGTAATGGCAATAGCAAACCCAAAAAACAGTAAAACTATAAAAAGGGTTTTGGACAACTTTTGCACAGAATCGGGTCAAAGTGTTAACTACTCAAAATCAAAAATCTTTTTTTCCAGAAACTGCACTTAAGGCACAAAAACGATATCTCTGACATCCTCCAAAAAAGGGAGGAGTCTCTATAGAAAAGTACCTGGACTTCCTGATCTTCCATAAAAGACAATCCATCCAGGATTATTAATGCCTTATCGACAACCTCCAAAAAAGACTGGCTGGGTGGAAAACAAAATTCCTCAATATATCTTGCAGGACAACTCTTGCAAAGGCAACTTTAAATAACATTCCAAATCATGCAATGCAGTACATCAAACTACCTATGCAAATTACCAAAAAAATTGACTAAATCCAGCGAAACTTCATCTGGGGAACTACGGACTCAATGCGTAAAGTCCACTTCTTAAGCTGGAAAACTATCACCAAATCAAAAGTAAACGGGGGGTTGGATATACAACTAGCAGAAACAATAAACAATGCGCTCTTGGCAAAACTGGCTTGGTGGGCAACTACAAACCATTGTAGCCTGTAAGTCCAAATCCTAAAAAAGAAGTACCTTACAAAACCCTCTAAATCAGACCACGCCCATCAAAATTAGGCCGACACATGGCAAAGTATGGAAAGACCTAGCTATGGGATGGGAAACATGTAAACAAGGTCTAAAGTGGACCCTAGGATCAGGAAGGGAGATACGCCTCTGGTATGGCCGGTGGATCCCTAATAACAAAACATTGCGGGAAAGATATACAGACCCTTAGAATGTCTGATGAAAACATAACGGTCTCCTAAGTGTTAGACGAAGTGGGGCAATAGAAATGGGATAATATCTCCGAGCAGATCCCTGAATACCTTAAACGATTAATAGGAAGTTTATATATACCTTTCTTCCAATTAAATTATAAAATTTCTTGGGAACTAAGTTCAAATGGCTTACTGACTACTAAGAACGTTTATAAATATCTCCAGCAAAACAATGGAGAACCCAAGTTGGCTCCTAATACATATAAATAGATCTGGGCATTGCGATGCCCAAATAAAATAAAATATTTCCTTTAGTTTTTCCACCATAATAGACTCCCCACACGAAATTACCTCAACATAATAGGGATCAACATTAACCACCTATGTCACATATGTAATGAACCTGAGACATCTACTCACATATTCCTTCAACGTCAATCAGTTAAGAACTTATGGCAGCAATTGGGGATTAGTCACTCAGTGATGAGTATCATCTGTGAAGATAAAAGGTGGCTCCAAAGTTTCTTTAGAATAAATGTCAATCTCAAGGAGATAGAATGGGACGAAGCCTTACCCTACTATTTATGGAACATATGGCTCACCGTGAACAATAACCTCCATAATGCTATGAATAGTGCAGTCAAAAGCCATCTTCCCTACTCATTAGTAATGGAGTTTAAGCACCTAACCCTTCCAAAAAACAGGGTAAAAACAAACATTGGGTTCGTCAAATGGAAACCTCCTGCAGTAAGATATAAACTGAACACTGATGGAGCATTTATATGGCTACAAAAACTAGTGGCTTGGGGGGAGTAATTAGGGACAGAGATGGAAAATGGGATTTATGTGAAGTTCTTCACAAAGAGACAATATACTGGTAGAAATCCAAGCACTAGGGTAGGCTTAAAAGTATCTCTGGAACACAAACTTACACCAATCGAAATAAGTATAGACTGTCAGGAAATAATCCAACTACTAACCAAAGGTCAACCCTTATTCTCACATATTCTTCATGATCACAGGGGGCTTCTACTTCAGCTAGGGAGCTAAAACGACCCTAAAAGTGCCCAAAAATGTGCCGCTGAATGCCCAGAATTTTAAATTCTATATATCTCAAATTCATTTGTTATTTCAAAAATTCGACTTCATATTCTTGTTCAGGGGGTCCAAATTAGGTGAAAAAGGGTCTAACCCTGATTTAAGAGCTAAAGATTAGGAATTGTGAAATTCCAAAGTGTGATTTCCAGAGGGGATTTCGCATCCCCCTCGTGATGCGCCCCTGTGTATTTTGGGGACTGTCTTTTTTAGTTTGGTCCAAGACTTCTAAGTCTTGGGCCTAAGTGTTTCCAAATGTGTTTTTTTACCTATACTTAGCCAAATTTCACCCTTATATCATCCTAAACATTTCCCAATACTCCCAAAACACTTAGTAATATTTTCACTCTCCAAACTCAAGTACCAAACCCTCATCCCAAGCTAAGGTTCTCCTTCAAGGGTCTTCTTCAAGCTTCAAGTCTCTATCTCTAATCTTCACCAAGTTCATATCTAAGTTAAGGTACGTGGGTTTTTTTCATGGGTTCCATTCATCATGATACCCAAGCCTCCTTTTACTCAAATCTGCATGATTTTAAGTTGATTTACAAGTGAGTATTGCATATTATGAACCTCACTGCACACTATGTTAAAGCAATGTAAAGTTGTGACTGTTTTGCTATGTTTTGAGCTACAAATCTTGGATCTACTGTAAGATTTGATAAAGGGGTTTTAATGTATATGTCTTGAGGGTGTTGCAAGGTGTTGATTGATGGTTTCACAGTGGATTTTCTTGCATGATTTCATCTCTAAATTGCATGGTTTTATACTACCACTACACCCTCTAAGTGTTTGATAAAATGTCCAGATATGGTTTCTCCAGGAGTTAAAGGTCCAAAGTATGAGATATGATATGAGTGACTATATGATGATGCAATGAGCTTATGCACATGATAAATTCTATATAAAGTGTTGCATTAGACCATGCCCAATTCGGGGGCACTAAGAACTTGGATACCCTAGTGAAGAGTTTGTACTTCTCCACCTGGTGATGGGGCGACATCATCACTAACCTAGATGGGGGTTTATACTCATCAACCTAGGGAAGGGTTTGTACTTCTCCACCATGGTGATGGGGAGGCATTGTCACCAACCTAGATAAGGATTAATACTCATCCACCTAAGTGATGGCGCAACATCATCACTAACCTACGAAATGATTATACACTTGGACATCTAGCTTGGTCTTTTCTACACATATGATATACTATATGAGTATGAGTACTTAAGCATGTTTTACTTATGACTTGATCACGCATGCCATATTGTTATATTATGCCTATTGCCTATTGATATACATTTTGATTATGATGCTTAATTCTTGTTTGCATTGCATCCTACATACTTTGTACAATCAAACATACTAACGCATACTCTATGCCTACATGATGTCCCCATGTAGGAACCGGTGCCCAAGTTGATCATCCTCCTCTACATGGCTAGTTCGGTGCTATTCAAGCTAGTTGGTGAGTCCTCCACTTCGGGGAACTAGTTCATGTTTCTTCTATTATGTATTGAAGCACAATTCTGTTGTCTATTTTGACTCTGAGGATGAGTTCGGTTACTTTGTCTAGGCCCCTGCTCTTAGAGGTGTTTGTTGGACATGTTATGTATCTACGGTATGGGTTTGACTCTTATCTTTTGACCATGATATTGTGAAAGCTTTTCCTTTAGCCCCGATTTCCCTATTCTTTTATTTTTAATGCTTGATTTATTGCTTCCACAACCAAAGATGTATAATGATGCTTTATGAGACTTGCTTGGGGTCCCTTCGGGTTCTCCTAGTGCCGTGTCACATCTAGGCCCTAGGCATAGGTCGTGACAAACTTGGTATCAGAGCACTAGGTTGATAGATCCTTAGAGTCTAACATAACATGTCAATTAGAGTCCTATTCAAGGTTGTGAAGCGCGCCATGACTATGAAGGCTATGAGACATTTTAGGAAATGCTTTCTTTCTTCATGTTCTATATTGTGCTATAGAGTTGTAGTGAGATTTTTCCCCTAACGATTATTCTTTGATATGCTAGATCATGTCAAACACTCTAGGACGAAATGCCCAAACTTCCGAGGAGCAATGTAACAATGGTGAGCTCCGGGATGCTCTCACTATGCTTGCCCAAGTTATGGCCAATCAAGTCAAGGTATTGGTGTTGTGGCTCCCATTGTTGTGTGTCCTACATGTGGAAAGGGTCACACAGGCCCATGTTTGAAAGATTCTAATGCATGCTTTGGTTATGGGGAGCTTGGGCACAAGAAGGTAGATTGTACAAGAAACTACGGTAAGGTTCAGGGTGCTAATGCGGTCCCATTGGGGAGAGGTGGTCCTCAAGGTGGTTCCCCAAGGCACAATGAATTTTATTCTCTATATGGGAGGCAAGGGGTTGGTGAGATCCCCGATGTTGTTACCAATATGTTAAAAATCTTTGACTTGGATGTGTATGCTTTGGTTGATCTGGGTGCCACTCTTTCCTTTGTTGCCCCTTTTTCGGCTAAAAGGTTCCATGTTTTCCCCGAGTTGTTGTATGAGCCATATATAGTGTCTACTCCTATTGGTGCCTCTATATTTACTAGGAAGTTTATAGGAGTTGTCCTATTTGCATTTTGCATAAGTTGTTCTCTTGTGATCTTGTTGAACTAGACATGGTAGATTTTGATATCATACTTGGGATGGATTGGTTGCATTCCTACTCTGATTCTATTGATTGTAGAAACCATAGGGTCAAGTCTCAATTTCCTAATGAATTCATCCTTAAATGGGAAAGTCTAGATGTGATGGTCAAGGATAGATTCATTTCATGCATTAAAGCCCGTAGGTTGATCTCTAAGGGGTGTCTTTACCATCTTGTGAAGGTTAAAGATGTGGAGTCCAAAGCCCATTCCATTGAGTCAGTTCCAATTGTAAATGAGTTTCCTGATGTCTTCCCAAATGACCTTCCCGGTGTCCCTCCCGAAAGGGAGATAGATTTTGGTATAGATCTCCTTCCCGATGCTTAACCTTTATCCATTCCTCCTTACTGTATGGCCCTGGCGGAGTTAAGGGAGTTAAAGGAACAATTGAAAGATTTGTTAGAAAAGGGATTTATTAGGCCTGGCCAATCATCTTGGGGTGCTCCAGTGTTGTTTGTGAAAAAGAAAATGGGTCACTTAGAATGTGGATTGACTACCGACAACTCAATAGGGCCACCATCAAGAATATGTATCCTCTTCCAAGAATTGATGACTTGTTTGACCAATTGCAAGGGGCTAGCTTCTTCTCTAAGATTGATCTTTGGTCCGCGTATCATCAAGTAAGGGTGAGGGAGTGTGACATTCACAAGACGGCCTTCCAGACTAGATATGGGCATTATGACCTTGTGGTGATCTCTTTTGGGTTAACCAATACGCTGGCCATCTTCATGGACCTAATGAATAGAGTCTTCAAATCTTACCTTGATTCCTTTGTTGTGGTCTTCATTGATTATATTTTGATTTACTCACATAGTAGGGAGGAGAGTATGGGTAATTTGAGGGTTGTGCTACAAAGGTTAAGGGAGGAGAGATTGTCTGCTAAATATGACAAGTGTGAATTTTGGTTGAAGGAGGTTGTATTCTTGGGTCATGTGATGCCGGGGGATGGTATAAAAGTGGATCCTAAGAAAACCAATGTAATTAGGAATTAGCCTAGACTATTGACCCCGTCAGATATTAGGAGCTTCTTGGGTCTTGCGGGTTACTATAGAAGATTTGTGAATGGATTCTCCTCCATTGCTTCCCCTATGGCCAAGTTGACTCAAAAGAAATTTGAATACTTGTATGATAACTATTTTTATATGTAAACTCAATCAATAGTAGGTGCTCGTCCCGATTTCCTTTGAAACCAAGTATGCAGGCTATCAACATATATTCGAACGTCTGAATTGTACGATCTTCCTAGCCATCGATCTATGGATAAAAGGTTGTACTCAGATTCACCTTCATACCCAATCCTTTTTGAAATGATCTCCAAAATTGGGAGCTGAATTGGGCTCCTCTGTCCGAGATGATGGACAAGGGAACTCCATGCAACCTCACGATCTCTTGGATGTACATCTTGGCATACTCGTCTACAGTGTTAGTTGTCTTAACTGATAAGAAGTGAACTGATTTAGTCATATTATCCACAATCACCTATATCGAATCATGTTGCTTTCGAGACCACGGTAGACTCGTAATGAAGTCCATATTGATTATCTTCCACTTCTATTCCAGAATCTCAAAGTTTTGAGCTAATCCACATGGCCTTTGGTGCTCAACTTTCATTGCTGACAGTTCGGGCACTTGGAAACAAACTCGCCAATATCCTATTTCATTCCACTCCACCAATAGACTTCTCTCAAGTTGTGGTACATTTTGGTAGAGATAGGGTGAATGGAATACCTAGTGCTATGACCTTCAGCCATGATTCTATCTCGTATACCATCAACATCTGGGAAGCACAATCTACTTTGGTACCTCAACACCCCATCTCCCCCTTTGGAGAAGACCATCACTTTCTGTTTGTGGATGGCCTCCTTCAATTGGAGTTAGACAAGATCTTGGTCTTGCTTTTCCTTCACCTCTACCTCCAAGGATGAAGCAGACCCATTCTGGATATTAACTCCTCCCTTATCATTCTCCTCAAGTTGAACTCCCAATCGAGCTAATCGATGCACTTCTTTAGCTAGCTCCTTCTTCCCCTCCTCAATATGGGTCGTGCTACCCATTAACAACCTGCCAAGGGCATCAGTAACAATATTTGCTTTTACTGGATGATACAGAATGCTCATGTCATAATCCTTGAGCAACTCCAACCATCCTCTTTGATGTCAGTTGAGCTCTTTCTGACTGAAGACGTACTGCAAGCTCTTGTGGTCTGTGAACACATCCACATACACTTCATACAAGAAGTGACGCCACATTCTGAGTGCGAACACCACCGCCACCAACTCAAGATAATGGGTTGGATAATTCTTCTCATGAATCTTACGTTTTCTGGAGGCATAGTCTATCACCTTCCCTATTTGCATCAAAACACATCCCAATCCAACTCTTGAAGCATCACAATAGATCACAAAATCTTCTGTTCCATCGGGCAAGTTTTGGATTGGTGTAGTAGTCATTCTAGTCTTTAACTCTTGAAAACTTTCCTCACACTCATTGGACTACTGAAACTTGACATTCTTCTGAGTCAACTTTGTCAATGGTGCAGATAAGGAAGAAAATCCCTCAACAAATTGACGGTAGTAGCCTGCCAACCCCAATAAACTCCTTATGTCAGTTGGAGAGGTTGGTCTGAGCAGTTCTTAACCGCTTCAATCTTTTGAAAATCCACTTGAATACCGTCACCAGAGATAATATGGCCTAGGAAACCCATAGATTTAAGCTAGAATTCACATTTCAAAAACTTTGCATACAACTTATCGTCCTTAAGGGTTTGAAGGACGATTCTGAGGTGATTTGCATTCTCCTCTTCATCTCTTGAATACACCAAAATATCATCATTAAACACAATCAAAAACATGTCCAGATACCGTCGGAACACCCTATTTGTCAAATCCATAAGGGCTACAAATGTATTCATCAACCCAAAGGACATGACCTAGAACTGAAAATGGTCATATCTAGTCCTAAAGCTTGTCTTTGGAATTTCACATTCCCTTACTTTCAATTGATGGTAACCAGATCGGAGGTCTATCTTTGAGAAACAAGAGGCGCCCTGAAGTTGGTCAAACAAGTCATCTATCCTTGGGAGAGGGTACTTGTTCTTTATGGTGACCTTGTTCAGTTGCCTATAGTCAATACACATTCTTAGAGACCCATCATTCTTTCGCACGAATAGGACAGGGGAACCCCCAAGGAGAAACACTCGACCTTATGAAGCCCTTCTCTAACGAATCTTTTAACTGCTCCTTCAATTCTTTAAGTTCAGTGAGAGCCATCCTATAAGGTGGAATTGAGATAGGCTGGTTATCAGAAAGAACATCAATCACGAAATCAATCTCACTATCAGGAGGGACTCCGGGCAGATCCTCAGGAAACACTTCTGGAAACTCATTCATGATTGGAACTGACTCAAGAGTTGGGGACTCAACATCATCGGACTTAACTCCCATAAGGTGGTAAATACACCCCTTAGCAATCATCTTTCTAGCTCTAAGGTAAGAAATAAACTTTCCTTTAGGTGCTATGGAATCACCCTTCCACTCTAGAACTGGTTCATCTGGAAATTAGAACTTAACGGTTCAGGCTCTACAATCAACGGAGGCATAATAGGCATGGAGCCAATTAATGCCGAGGATCAAATCAAAATTAGTCATATCTAACTCAATCAGATCAATGATAGTATCCTTATGATGGATGGACACTACACAAGCTCTATAGACTCTCTCAGTTCGAATAGGCTCACCCACTGGAGTAGAAACATCAAAGGGTTTAAGAAGACTCTCAGGGGTTCTATAAGATCTACTGGCCACATAAGGAGTTAAAAAAGATAATGTGGCACCAGGATCCATCAACATATTATAATCAATAGAAAAGAGTCGAATCATACCCGTAACAATAGCTGGGGAGTTCTCCCGATCATGTCGACTGCCTATGGCATACAAACGGGTTGTAACTCTGCTTATGCCTGAAGTGTTGCCTCTCTAATTCCCCTATCTGGCGGGGCCAGTACAAAGATTGAGCCCGGTTAGTCTACTTTGGGCACTCTTTCTGACAGTGACCTGCTTCGCCACATTTGAAACCTACATCACTCCCTTCACGACATCTACCCATGTGCAACTTGCCACATGTACCACAGGGTGGTTTACCTCATGAACCTTGAGCCACACTAGCTTGTGACTGAGATCCACGGGCTCCAACATTCTGAGACTTCTGATCATTTCCATCTCTAGGTGTAGGTGCACTAGCAGATGATGGTGCTAGAAATCCCATTGCCTCTCTTCTAAACATCATGGTTGAATGTCATAGCTTTCTTATTTCTGAACTCTTCTCTATCATGTTACCTCTCCTCATCAGCTTGTTGTATGAATGCCATCAATCTTCCAATATCCATATCACTCACGAGCATTGCTCCCCTCCCATCTCTCTTTGGCCCTCTATTCAACCCATCAACATACATCATTATCCTCCCCCTCATATCAACAACCATATCCGTAGCATAGTGGAATAATTGCGTGAACTTCAACCCATACTCGTGTACAGATATAGAGCCCTGTTTCAAGTTCAAAAACTCCCTCACCTTTGCCTCTCTCTCCTCTCCCTTGGGAAGAAACGTCCCAAGAAAGCTTCCTCGAATAAAGCCCAAGTCATCACGGGGGCATTCTCCCCTCTACCCTTCTTCTACTGGAGTACCACAGTCTAGCCACCCCCTTTAGTTGATAAGCAGCCAACTTCACTCTATCAGCATCAGCCACATGCATCACTTGGAACACTTTCTGGAGTTCCTCCACAAAGCACTCAGGATCCTCAGTGGATGCAGACCCTGTGAACTCAGGCGAATTCATCTTCAAGAATTCCCGGACTCTAGAAGTGTCATAGGCACCCTGTCGGGCTGCTCCTAGTCTCACACCAGGTGTTATGACTGCCTAGGCTAGAGTTTAGATAGCCTGGCAAAGCTCAGCATTGGAGACCTTATCTTGCGGGGGCTTCGCAACAAGGAAAGCTTGTTCCACGGGCACCTCATGTCCTTGAGACTCAACTGGATTGACATTTTATCAGGCGGGATGCTATCTACCTCTTACAGCTCTTCTGGAAGGCGTGATCATAATTTTGCAATGCGCAAAGCACGAGAATAGAACTTTCATAGAGTATAGCTCTATAACACGATTTAGAACATGATTGAAGGGAAACAATTCCTAATTTCCTATAGCCTACTGTTTATCAAGTTTGGTCGAAAACACACCTATAAACAAGACTCTACTAGACACGACTTCATAGACTCTCTAGGACGTGGCCGGCACCCAGAGACTATTGCTAGTCCCCAAGCAAACTACTTAGCCTGATCACATTTATTCATTCATAAATTCTACTAATCAGCGGAAGACATAAGGAAGTAAATGGGCATATCTCATCATCTAGTCTCAACAATAATGTAGAAAAAGGATAGAAAACAACTAACTCACAATCTGGACAATCAACATTCGATACTAGTCTATGAAGCCTCTATCACTATTAAGTGGTGTCAATGACAGACCCATGGTTACCTCAAATCAAATAAATGATAAGTAACTCTAACTCTAAAGATGATGAAAAATAATGTAATGAATCCTCCAAAGTAGGGGAGGCTCATGAATCTGCTGAATGCTCGAAGATCCTCAACTATTCGCCTACTGACAATCTTTATCCTGCGTATCACATCATTATATGATGCAGTCCAAAAGGGAACGCCAGTAGTTGGAAAGTACTAGTATGTAAAATAGCTGAGTGAAACCGAAACAGGTAGAACTATATAGAATCAATATCAACTCAACATAGAAAGCAATTAACATGCCAAATGCCTATCTAAAGTAAGAATAAAGAGTAGACAATTGACACATTAACTCATCAATCAAATCAGACTAATCTCAGAAGGACTCATCTCAACTTATCTTATCATATCTCATCTCATCTCATCAAATCTCAACCCAGATTACTCAAGGTAGGAACTTTCTGTGAGTTTCTCTTATCCGACAATAATTACTTATGAGCCAGTGATTATACAACAATTCGTCGTTGTTGCCAGAGTCGTCCCATACTTGCCATGTAGGGGATGAATCGAATCCACTAGGGACCCTAGCTATCTGTTAAAGTTAAATCCTCTATTGTTTCAGGGACTCTATCTAGAGGGAACCATAATGAGACCTAATGGTTCTAATCCTCACCTACTCTTGGCTACGTAGTTTTACGAGTGCCGAGTTGGACTAACTCTTATTCTTTCGGTGCTCGATACTCCTCTGATGACTCAATGCTCATAAAACAATCTATCCAGTCAATACATCTCGATTGACTCATCTCAACTCATCCTTATAAAGGCTCTCATCATTCAATCAAACCATCTCAATCAATCTCATGGAGGCTAATCTTTCAGTCAGTCTCGTAGAGACTCTAATCATCTCATCAATCAACATCTCAATCAAAGCTCAAGGATTTGAACAATTGAATAGACAAATCATTAGAGTGCATTAATGGAAACTCAGGGGACTACCAAATTCTATCAGCTCATCATCATTCTCACATCTCAATCTGAATCACAATCATAATCACAATAACATTATCAATCAAGGCTCTAGACTCAATCTCTATCTTCTTTCATGCAATCTTTAAGAAATAATAAGTAGGGTTTATATAATAATTCATGTAAAAAACATTTAATTCAAGAACACAAGATCGTGATGATCATCTCTCAAGCCCTAACTTTCAAGTGTGGTGAAGAAGGATTTAGAATAGGGGTTATGAGCATATTTACTCATCAAAACAACCTAAAGTGGTCATGAGTTAAGTTTAAAAGAGGTGGGGAAAAGTTTAGAATGCCCCTCAAAAGATTTAATATTTTAAACTTTGGTGGAACAGGTCAGATAACAGGTCCGCAATGCAGACCTGTCACGCACCTGTGAATTTCAAAAATTCAATCCTGTCAAAAAATTGAGAAAATGTATAAGTGCAGGTCTGCGATGGATCTGCGTGGTAGAGCTGTCGCATACCCTCACTTTTTTGGGTCCACGATATGTCCGTGTCGCGACCCTGTCGCATACCCTTACTGTTTCTGGTCAATTTTGTGAAAATAAATTTTTGATCCGGTGGCTTCTAAATCGGGTTGAGACCACTTTTTGACTCAATTTTTCGTGCTTATAGCAAATCCGATCTCGAATTTTCCATATGAGGTTGGGAAGATGCGTCATACGCACGTCTCCATTTTAGGAGTATTTTGATAATTTTATCGGGTGTTACATCTTGTCATGGGTCGTGTGACCAACCATGATATGTGACACGAGGGCGTGAAGACCACATGGAGCATAAAAGGTCAAGGCAAGTCAGATGGCCCGTTAGACGGACTGTCAATTGCCACACAGACCGTCTAACGCAGCGTGAAGATGCAGATGGGGTTGAAGCCAAGGGCAGCCACACGAACAGTTTTATGGTCCGTCTACTGTCACAGGGGCCGTGTGGTGGCCTGTGTCCAAGCCGACGGATGTTTTCTATTTTAATTTGGATTAGGTTTTCTTTGTATATAAATAGTTATTTTATTTTGTTTTTGGAGAGTCTTGGACGGCTAAAGCTAAAAAGCACTGAAAATATTATTTTCTTGAGAATTTCACAAGATTTTGGGATTTTTCTATCCAATTCAAGATTGTAACTCGTGGATTCATTCCTCTTTCAATAGTAAGTCATTTATTGTGAATTCCTTGTATCATTGTGAATTTTCTTCTTTGAATATGTTAGGCTAAACCCACAACTAAAGTTGTAGGAGCTATGACAAATCAATAAGATAGGCGAATATGGGGGTAAACCTCGGGATTGATTAGCATATATATCGTAGTAATCTTTATTATAATTTCTTCTTTGATGAATCGATGCATTAGGGTAAGCCTTTATTCTTTGCATGCCCAAAAAGGATGTTTTTATTAGGAAAAGAGTTCTACGAAGGAAATTTGGGGTTTTTAACCTAATCTAAGTACTTGAGACCAAAAGGTGAGAGTATTCCCAGATTAACAACAAGAGTTGGTACATATATGTTTTGAGACCAAATGGTGATGGATGATATGCATCTATGAAGGACCGAGAGGTGAATTAGATGTTACATAACTTGTTAGATCTTATATACGTAATCATGAATGAGTTTACCATGAGATTCACCTATCGCATTAGATGTCATAGGGAATACAACCCTAGCTTCGCATAAATTATTTGAAATCTAGTCGTTCTTGCACTCATTTATTACTTCACTTTAGTAAATTAGTTTGAAACACCAACCTCCCCCCTCCCCTTTACTTCATACACTTTTGTTTTGGGAATAAATATTACATCTGAAAATTGTGTTAAAAGATATATTCTCACGCATTCCATGTGGGATCGACCTCACCTCTGGTTGAGTTTTATATTTGATCAACGACCGCTTTACTAGTTCTTTTGGAGTGTAAATTTGGATATATCAGTAGAGAAGATTTACTGTTAAGGCATAAAACCTATCATATTAAAAAACCAAATAAAATCCTACGTAGGAGTTGTAATAAGTTGAAAAGTTATAGTTAAAGTTGAAATTTCAAAAATCTCAATAAA
>JAABOM020058235.1:0-14173 GCA_011800125.2 Solanum clarkiae | reverse complement strand
TCGAGCTAAGCAAGTAGCTGACTCACCTCCTTGCTTCTAAGTCCTACAAGCACCTCAATTCTCTAACTTCATTTTAAATCCATAAACTCCTCATTTCGACACAAAACATGTATACACTCGACCCTCTTAAGTGCTAGACACACGTATAGCCCATTAACGCGAGATTCAAACACTTTTGAAAACTAGTGCTAGTTTAATCAAATCATGTCATATTTCATTTGTATAGTACAAGTATGGTAAGGTGTGGGGTGTTACACAAGAGATTAATTATAAACCCGAACATACTCTTTCAACCTTTCCGCCCCTAATTGTACTTTCTAGTACACATTCTCATATGCATGTCATGTGATGCCTGTTTTAGTTCCATAACAGTCTTATAATAGCCCACAAAGCACAACACATAACAATTCTACGCAACATACAAATAGGCGGCATAACATTACGTCACTTCGCTACATTCTGACATCGACAATTCCAAACTTGTTCCAACTTTATCCAAACAATCCCCACCATGTATACACATAAAACTAGTCCTAAAATAGTTCAAAAACAATCCTCAAAATAGGTGGAGGATGTGAGACCATAGTCCTCAATCAATCATCCCACAAGTTCCTATTACAAACATAATTATGATATCATACAAAGAACTCACTTTGGTGGACTGTAAAAATGGTGCACAGCCTTTATACATCATTAAATAACCAATACTCATTAATAATAGTTTCCTCCCTTCATAATCAATCTAACCAAAAAGAGAAAAGCTTCCAAATAAACAAGAAAGCACGTATAACAATCTTGGAACACATGCTGTCCAAAATTTTCAACATATACCTAACAAGCAGAGTCTCTTGTTTTTCACGAAGAAACCTTATTAGGCACAGAACTATAATCACTTAACTTGACCTTCAAGGTTGAGGGCCTCATTAATAACCCTAAAAGCTTATTTTGGCTTCTTTACAAAGTAAAGAAAGAGTAAGCAAGAACTTTTGTGAAAGCTGAAAATTTCCAAGTCTAAGAATGAGTTAAAAGGGCTGCTTATAACCCCTTATAAAGGATTACTTTAGCTGACTTTATTTTCCATTTTAAGCCTTATTTTATCAATAAATTAAATTACCATTTTGCTTCTTTCACTTGGGCCTTAAGGGGTTCCAAATTGAAGGGCCTTTGCTGCCCAATTTTCCATTTCTCTTAGTTAGTTTTGGGCCAAATTTATCAAACAAATTGTGATGTCTTTGGGCTCTTTTAATATCCTTCTTGGGCTTAAAATAGTCTATTTATGATGCTAAAACATGGGCTAGGGTTACACCCTTAACACGGACTTTATTCATTATCGGACTTGGACAAATTCGATGTCGAGCCTCATCTCTGTTTAGCTAGCGAATTTAAGCTAAGAAAGTAGGTGACTCACCTGCTATCTCCCTAAGTCCTGCAAACACCTCAATTCTCTCACTTTGTTTAGGGTAGTGATCTCCTCAACTTGACACAAAACATGTATACACTCGACCCTCTTAAGCGTTAGACGCACCCTACAGCATGAGATTCAAGCACTTTAAAAAATTGGCGCTAATTTGAAAGGCCATATCATGTTTCATTAGCACAGTACTAGTATTGTAAGATGTGGGTTGTTACACTAGCATAGCAAGAACAATCATTAGGAGGAAAACCTTACCTTAACTCCTATAGCACAACATAGGGTAAGAAGAAGGGAAACAGTTCCTAAAACACCTCATAGCCTCTTATGCATAGTCGTGGCGCACTTCACAACCATGGATAAGACTCTAATCGACGCAGTGTATTGGACTCTAAGGATCATTAACAACCTAGTGCTCCGATACAAAGTTTTGCACGACCCAAACTAGCAAACCCGAAGGAACCCAAAAAAAGCCTCTTGGCATATCATACACACATCCTTGGTCGCAGGAGCAATAATAAACAACAAGAGAAAACATAAACAAGGGAAATTGGGACTAAGGGAGAGAGTTTATTACCTAAATAACGTAGATGATCAAAACTCAAGAATAATACATATCTTGTCCAACAACACCTCTAGACATAGAACTTATCAAGGGCCAAGATAAGCAACCGGGCTCACCCTCGTAATCATAAGTTTTCAACATAAGAAGAATCAATACATAGCATAAATCCAGAAAATTATATCCTCAGAATTGAGGACTCATCAACTTGCTAGAATAGATATTACTAGCCACGCAGAGGAGGATGATAATCAAGTAGAGCTCCGGTTCCTACATGGTAACATCATGTACACATAAAGTGCACACTAGTACATTTGAATATACTATGTATGTAGGATGAAATGCAACAAGGGAGAGGCAACATAGTCAAAATGCATAATGATAAGCAATAGATAGCATAATAGCAATATGACATGTATGATCAATGCTTAAATAAATCATGCATTGCAAATCATTCAATTTGTATAGATCATAATACATAAGTGTGGGAAGAGACCTCAACCGACATAGAACAAGATCAAGCGAGCTACAACTTGGAATCCCGATAATTAACATGCATCAGTAAAGAAGTGGTCTACTTGCCAAGGTAAACCACACTTAACCTTATAGGGGCCTGTTCCATTTTGGAGAAGTAACCTTTCTTACAGAAGCCCATCCCATTTCGTCAAGGATTTCATGAGTAATTTCACCTTATGGGAGCCAGTCCCATTTCAGAGAAGTAACCTTCCTTATGGGAGCCCATCCCTTTTTGGAAAGGATTTTAAGAGAAACTTCACCTTAAATGAACCCGTCCCATTTAAGGAAGAACTTCAAGAAAAGAGCACTAAATGGATCCACTAGTATTGCAAGGGTATAACATAGTCCTATGGTGGCACATAGTTCATGGAAAGAGATCAAACCCTCCATCCATCAGCGCTAAGCCTAATCCCTATCTAGGCTATTCCTTTAACCCCTTGGGCTTACCCCTGTGATAGGATCAACCCTGGCTAGGTGATTCTTCCACCCCTCAGGTTACCACCCATCAATAAGCAATATACTTTACTTTATCTTTCAATTAACTTTGAGATAATTCTTTTGTTGGTCGTATTATTGGAGCTGTAGGATTGTAGATACAACATATGAAATGTAAATAATCACAAAAGACAACACCACAATGAAAGAAGTAAGTTACATAAATAATGAAATACATAGGAGGTAGAACAACACATGAACTTTATTTAGTAGAACAAATTTGTGTATCTTGGTACCCAAGTATGTATGCAGATTTAAAGGTGACCATGTATGGGAGCATATGAACATGTGAAAGAGTTGAGACATGGTCAATAGTTGTGTCAGAGTTGGTAAATGCCTTTATGTGCCAAGGAGGGATCTATGTTTCATTCCATGAGTTCATGGATTTACCTAGGTTAGTTTATGGGCTAATCAATAAAAGATTTTTATCTTCGAAATCCATTGGAATGGGTAATGTAACAGAAATCATACAAAAATGATCGGATCTTATGACGCCCCGAAAAAGATATGAGGCACTCGGAAATGGTCGAAGTAGTTGAATAGGAGGATCACTATGACTATAGACATTGGTAAGTTTACCAAAGAGGAAAATGATTTATTTGATATTATGGATGACTGGTTACGGAAGGACCGTTTCGTTTTTGTAGGCTGGTCCAGTCTATTGCTCTTTCCTTATGCTTATTTCGCTATAGGGGATTGGTTCACAGGTACAACCTTTGTAACTTCATGGTATACCCATGGATTGACCATTTCTTATTTGGAAGGTTGCAATTTCTTAACTAATAATACGAAATCAAGTAGCCTTACATACCTCGTTATACGACCTCGCTATTACCTCCGGATAACCTTCCTTTCCTCCAAATATTTATCTACAACATAGTATGTGATAAAACTAGCATTAGCAGATAATAGATACATCTTGGTAGCCCAATCACAAAAAAAAACAACACACGGGCAACAAGAGAATAATTATAAATCCGAGCGTATTCTTTCAATCTTTCCACCCTTAATCGTACTTTCTAATAACATTCTCATATATACATGTAATGCGTAGCCTGTTTAAGTGCCATAACAGTCTTACAACAGCCCACAAAGTACAACACATAACAATTCTATGCAACATAAAAATAGGAAGCATAACGTTATATCATTTCGCTACATTTTGACGTCGACAAATCCAAACCTGTTCCAACTTTATCCAAACAGTCCCCACCATATATACAGATAAACCAGTCCTAAAATAGTTCAAAAATAGTCCTCAAAATAGGTGGAGGATTTGAGACCATAGTCATCAATCAATCAGCCCACAAGTTCCTCTTGCGAATACAATTATGATATCACACAAAGAACTCACTTTCGCGGACAGTAAAAATGGTGCAGCAGCCTGTATGCACAATTAAAGAACCAATACTCATTAATAACAGTAGTCTCCCTTCATAATCAATCCAACCAAAAAGAGAAAATCTTCTAAATAAACAAGAAAACATGTATAACAATCTTGGAACACATGCTGTCCAAAATTTTTAGCATATACCTGACCAATATAGTCTCTTATTTTTCATAAATAAACCTTACTATACACACAACTATAATCACTTAACTTTACCTTCAAGGTTGATGGCCTCCTTAAGAACCCTAAAAGCTTCTTTTGGCTGCTTTACAAAGTCAAGAAAGAATAAGCAAGAACTTTTGTGGAAGCTGAAAATTTCCAAGTTTAAGAATGAGTTAAAGGGGTTGCTTATAACCCTTATAAAGGATTACTTTAGCTGAGTTTCTTTTCCATTTTAAGACTTATTTTATCAATAAATTAAAGTACCATTTTGCCTCTTTCACTTGGGCCTTAAAAGGCTCCAAATTGATGGGCCTTTGCTGCCCATTTTCCCCTTTCTCTTAGCTAGTTTTGGGCCTAAATTATCAAACAAATTGTGATGTCTTTGGACTCTTTGAATATCCTTCTTGGGATGAAAATATAGTCTATTTATGATGCTAAAACATGGGCTAAGGTTACACCCTTAACACAGACTTTATTGAAAATCGGACTTGGACAAATTCGATGTCGGGCCTCATCTCCGTTTAGCTAGCAAATTTAAGCTAAGAAAGTAGGTGACTCACCTGCTAGCTCCCTAAGTCCTGCAAGCACCTTAATTCTCTCACTTTGTTTAGGGTCGTGATCTCCTCAATTTGACACAAAACATGTATACACTTGACCCTCTTAAGCGTTAGACGCACCCTACAACATGAGATTCAAGCACTTTTAAAAATTAGAGTTAATTTAAAAAGTCATATCATGTTTCATTTTCACAATACTAGTATTGAAGATGTGGGGTTTAACACTAGCATAGAAAGAATAATAATTAGGAGGAAAACCTTACCTTAACTCCTATAGCACGACATAGGGTAAGAAGAAGAGAAACAGTTCCTAAAACGCCTCGTAGCCTCTTATTCATAGTCGTGGCGCACTTCACAACCGTGAATAAGACTCTAATCGACGCAGTGTATTAGACTCTAAGGATCATTAACAACCTAGTGCTCTGATATCATGTTTGCATGACCCAAACTAGGGCCTAAATGTGAAACAGCGAATGGGAAACCCGAAGGAACCCCAAACAAGCCTCTTGGCATGTCATACACACATCTTTGGTTGCAGAAGCAAGAATAAACATCAAGAGAAAACATAAACGAGGGAAATTCGGACTAAGGGAGAGAGTTTATTACTTAAATAACATAGATGACCAAAACTCAAGGATAATACATAACTTGTCCAACAACACCTCTGGACATAGAACTTAGCAGGGGCCAAGATAAGCAACCGAGATCACCCTCGTAATCACAAGTTTCCAACATAAGAAGAGTCGGTACATAGCATAAATCCAGAAAATTATGTCCTCGGAATTGAGGACTCAACAACTTGCTTGAATAGATATTACTAGCCATGTAGAGGAGGAGGATGATCAAGTGGAGCTCCGTTCCTACATGGTAACATCATGTACACATAGAGTATGAGTTAGTACATTTGAATGTACTATGTATGTAGGATGCAATGCAACAAGAGAAAGGAAACATAGTCAAAATGTATAATGATAAGCAATAAATAGCATAATAGCAATATGACATGTATGATCAATGCTTAAGTAAATCATGCATTGAAAATCATTCAATTTGTATAGATCATAATACATAAGTGTGGGAAGAGACCTCAACAAACATAAAATAGGATCAAGCGAGCTACAACTTGGGATCCCGATAAAAACCACTCGCCGGTAAAAAGGTGGTCTACTTGCCAAGGTAAACCACACTTCACCTTATTGGAGCCTGTCCCAATTTGGAGAAGTAACCTTTCTTGTGGAAGCCCATCCCATTTCGTCAAGGATTTCATGAGTAATTTCACCTTACGGGAGCTAGTCCCATTTCGGATAAGTAACCTTCCTTACAGGAGCCCATCCCATTTTGGAAAGGATTTTGAGAGAAACTTCACCGTACAGGAACCCGTCCCATTTAAGGAAGAACTTCAAAAAAAGAGCACTAAATGAATCAACTAGTATTGCAAGGGTATAACATAGTCCTATGGTGGCACATAGTTCAAGGAAAGATAGAAAACCCTCCATCCATCGGTGCTAAGCTTAATCCCACGGATAATTGAAATAATCATAATATTCATAACTTATTAGAAACATAGAATAATGACACGAGTATCTCTTGAACATCCTTCACCTCTAATAGTGATCCCAACTTCAAAATATAAGAACAGATCATCATCAAACATTACCCTTTCATTAATATAAAATGGCTCAAAAAACAAGAGATATAATCTTTGAAAAAGGGCTTAGTTTTATTTTTGGATAATCATAGATAATTTTATGAACTCATAACATACTTGGTAGCCCATATTAATCATGAAGTCACTTGACTTATAAAACATGTACATATCTTGAGAGTTTCTTACTTGGCATTTCATCAAACACTTGGTGGGCACATCTGAGGATATGTTCAAATCATTGGAAATGCAAGAGTATAGATCATTAAATAGTGAAATCAATGCATCTTAAAATCATATAAATCATCCCACCAACATCATGGTAAAACCCCATCATGGGTAACATGTAAATCATTTCAAAACTTCACAATAGCTCTTAGATTTCATAGCTTGAATCTTGTAATAGTCTCAATAGACAAAGATTACTTCATAGTATAAGCTCAAAACGGATATATATGCATAATCAACAATATTAGACAAAACCCCAACATATTTCATGCTAATATTTCATAGTAATAGATACCCATATACAACTTGAAATTATGCAATTTTCATAAAAAGGAAGGTTGGGCTTCATGGGTTAAAGCAACCCATAATGAAACCTACATACCTTAGACCTTAAATGTCTTGAAATTGAGTTGAGAAAGACTTGAAGCTTGGAATAGAGTCTTGAAATCCACAACTTGTTCTTGAGTTTCCTTGAGTTCTTGTTGGGGTTTGGTAGAGGCTCTTGAGAGAATGTGAGAGTGTATTCCAATTGGGAGGAGTGAATTTGATCTTTAGGAGTAGGGTTTAGGTCTTTAGGAAGTGTTGAGATAGCACTGAAATCCCCAAAATACCAATAGAAGTAACTAAATTTATGAAATGCCATTAATGAAATGGAATTCAGCATAAACCCGTATATACCCCTACACAGACAAGTTCTACGAAAATAGGCATAACTTCTTGATCTGAACTCTAACTAAGGTGAAAGTAAGTGTGTTGAAAAGATAATTTAAAGAGATTTAATTTGGTAGGTCTTGGGTGACTATTTTCTTTATGGGCGAAGAGATATTCCCCTTTAAATTTGACTTCCTACCGGTACTTGTACAAAACTTAGCCAACGGAAATTTCTTTGAACTTAGCTTCATGTAGGGGACCTATGATGGTCTTTAACGATATGAATAATCTTGACTTAGATTTTAATGAGATCTTGAATCTTGAAAGTATTTTTTGAGATTCGAAATGAGTTTGGGAAACTTGAATTTGGATGAGATACTTGCCTAAGTGTTAGAGAGGGATTTGGAGAATGTCTTGAATGATATTGGATTGAATATGACTAAGTATAGGTGTTTTTACTCATGGGGAGACTTAGTCCCAAGACCCAAAGGCCTTGGACCAGAAAAATAAAACTAACTAAAAATTACACCTCTCCGAGCCCCTGGTGCATCATGCCTGGGGCGCGCTTGCTCACTGGAATTCGCAAACTTTGAAATTTTAGATTTTTCTACAGTTGCTCTAAAATCGGTACTAGACCCATTTCCCACTCAAATTTGCCTTCCGAACAAGAATATAAATTCATATTTTTGATATAACTCACGGATTTTATATATATGGGAATTACATTCCGGGCACTTTTGAGGCACATTTTTCGTGTACTTTTGGGGGTTGTTTCAGTGTCATGCCCGATCATCTAAACTGAGGGGGTGTCACGCCATGAAGTTCAAGTTATAGCTGCTTGATCTATGTCGGTTAAGGTCACTTCCCGCATATGTATGGTACATTATGAAAAGTTGATTGATTTACAAGCTTGTTTTACACAAGCATTGATCATGCATGTCATATTGAGATTATATATATCCATTGCTTATGATTATGCATTTTGACTATATTGGCTTATGTCTTTATTGCATTGCATCTCCCACTCTTAGTACACTCAAAGTACTAATGGATACTCTATGCCTACGTGATATTACCATGTAGGGACCGGAGCTCTAAGACAAAAAATGAATCTACCCTTGACCACCACATTATGACTTTTTAACTCAAGAACGACCTCATTAGAGTATTGGAGTTTCACCCTACGGATTCTATAAATAATGGAGGCATAATATGCATGTAACTAATCCATTCTCAGGGTCTTTAAACCCGATCTTGATATGTTTGTGGTGGTCTTTATTAATGATATCTTGATTTATTCTCATACTTAGGAAGATCATGTAAATCACATGAGTGTGGTGTTGCAAATTTTGAGGGATAAGAGGTTGTATGCTAAATATGAAAAATGTGAATTATAGTTAAAAGAGGTTTCATTTTTAGGGCATGTGGTGGGAGATGGCATTAACGTGGATCTTAAGAAGACGGAGGCGATAAGGAATTGGCCTAGACCCGTGACTCCATCATATATTAGGAGTTTCTTGGGTTTGGCGAGTTATTACCGGATGTTTGTAAATAGTTTCTCTTCTATTGCTTCCTCTATGACTAAGTTGACCCATAAGAAGGAAAAATTCATGTGAATCGATGAATGTGAAAAGAGTTTCTAAACTTTGAAGGATAAGCTTGTCTTCGCTCCTATGTTGGCTCTACCAGAAGGGTTGGAAGGGTTTGTGGTTCATTGTGATGCCTCAAGAATTGTTTTGGGGTATGTTTTGATACAAAATGGTAAGGTGATAGCATATGCGTCTAGGCAACTTAAGTTGCGTGAGAAGAATTATCCCACCCATGATCTTGAATTGGCGGTTTGGTATTTGCTTTGAAAACTTGGCATCATTATTTATATGGGGTGTGTTGATGTGTTTACCGACCACAAGAGTTACCAATATGTGTTCACCCAAAAATATCTTAACTTGAGACAAAGAAGGTGGTTATAACTCCCTAAAGATTATGATATGAATGTGCATTATCATCTCGGCAAAGCTAATGTGGTGGCTGATGCTCCAAGTAGAGTGTCTATAGGTAGTTTGGCTCATATTGATGACGGTGACAAGGAGGTGGCTAAAAGAAGTTCACTAGTTGTCTAGGTAGGGGTTAGGTTGAATGAAGGTGAAAATGGTAGTGTAGTGGTTGTTGATGGTTCCAAATCTTCTTTGATTGAGGAAGTCAAGTAAAAACAAGAACTCGATCCCGCCTTGCTAGAGTTGAAGGCCTTGGTAAAATATGGTAATGTGGAGGTTTTCTCCCAAGGATGATATGGTACCCTTAGGTACCAAGGTAGATTCTGTATGCTTGATGTTGATGACTTGAGGAAATTGATTTTGGAAGAGACTCATAATTCATCCTACTCTATTCACCCCAGTTCCAAAAAAATATATAGAGATTTGAGAGAGGTGTATTGGTGGGATGGTATGAAGAGGGATATTGCAAAGTATGTAGCTGTGTGTCACAATTGTTAACAAGTGAAAGCTGAACATCAAAGGTCGGGTGGCCTATCCTAAGACATAAAAATTCCTACTTGGAAATGGGAAGAGATTAACATGGATTTTGTGGTTGGGTTGTCCAAGACTAGGAAACACTTTGACTCTATTTGGGTTGTGGTTGATAGAATGACAAAGCCGGTTTACTTCCTAGAGGTTAACACAACTTATGGTGTCGAGGAATATGCCAAATTGTATATTCATGAGTTAGTTAGATTTCATGGGGTACCCTTATCTATCATTTCGGATCATGGTGTTTAATGCACTTCTCATTTTTGGAGGTCCTTCCAAAGAGGTCTTTGTACCAAGGTTAAGCTTAACATGGCTTTTCATCCTCGAATGGATGGCCAAGCCGAAAGGACTATCCAAACTCTTGAGGATATGCTTAAGGCTTGTGTTTTGGAGTTTAAGGGTAGTTGGGGTGAACACCTTCCACATATTGAATTTTCTTACAACAATAGCTACCATCCTGGTATTGGCGTGGCAACGTTTGAAGCTCCATATGGTAGGCGTTGTAGATCCTTGGTTGGGTGGTTTATTGTGGGGGAGATGGCTTTGTTGGGTCCAGATTTGGTTATGGAAGCTTCAGGGAAGGTGAGGTTGATAAAGGAAAGATTGAAAATGGCCAAAAGTAGACAAAAGTCATATTCCGATATGAGGAGGAGAGATCTTGAGTTTAAAATTGGTGATTGGGTTTACTTGAAAATCTCACCTATGAAGGGTATGATCCGGTTTGGCAAAAATGGTAAATTGAACCCAAGGTTTGTAGGGCCTTATAGAATCTTGAGGAGAGTTGGTAAGGTTGCATATGAATTGGCGTTCCCTATAGAAATGAATATGGTTCATCCTATCTTCCAAGTCTCTATGTTGAGGAGATGTGTTGGAGACCCAAGTGTTATAGTTCCCTTAGAGGTTGTGAGGGTTGTGGAAAATAATTTAACCTATAAGGAGGTCCTGGTTGAGATATTAGATAGGCAAGTGAAAAGGTTGAGGAACAAAGATGTAGCATCCCTCAAGGTCCTTTGGAGGAATCAACAAGTTGAAAGTGCAATGTGGGAAGCCGAGGCAGACATAAAAAAGGTGATACCTACACCTCTTCCACTCCACTTGAGCTAAAGGTAATAATGAAGTCTCATCTCTGATTTCAAGACTTAACATTCAGCCCTCATAATATTTTTGCATGCATTCATGTTCATGGTAACAAGATTATAGTGATTTTTGATATTCATATTGAGACTTTTTAAAAATGATGTTTAAGTGCATTTGTTGCATTCATGTCGGATTGAAATCTTCATGATTACTTCTCTTATGCATGTTTCTTTGACATTCAGGAACGAATGTTCCCAAGGGGGAGATATTGAAAGGCCCCTCATGTACTTCGAAAAGCCCCATAATCCTAATTTCCATATACCTTAAAATTCATTTGTGATTTCAAAAATTCGACTTCATATTCTTGATCAGGGGCAAAACTGAGTGGGAGATGGGTATAGCTTAAATCTTAGAAGACCTGTAGCAAAAAATAAGTTTCGCTAATTTATGATTCCCCATAGCTGTCCGCGCCCTGGATGAGACGCGCTAGGGATACAGAGCAGTGTATTTTGCACTCCGTATTCGGTCCATGTCACACCAAGGACACAAACTAGTGCAACATTTTTCTTGGATTTTCTTATTCGCCCAAGGGCATTGTGGTCATAGCCTCATTGCCCATTTAAATGTGAAATCTCCCATACTTTGTCATTTTCAACTCTATAACTCACAAAACCCTCTTAATAACCTCTCCAAGACTTTACCAAATATCTAATTCAAATTCAAGAATTTCAAATTTAATTTTGAAACTCGAGGATCCAATCCAAACATTAACTTTCCTTCAAGCTCATCTCAAGAAAATCCAAGTTTAAAGTATAGGTTTCATCCATTGGGTCCTTTCACCCATGGAGCCCAATCTTCCTTTTTTATTAAAATTGCATGATTTGAAGTTGTATTACCTATGGGTATATCTTATTATGATTTATAAACATGAAATACATTGTGATTTTATCAAGTATTGTTGATTTTACGTGAATATCTATTTTAAGTTTATACTACAAGTTGATCGTTGTCGCCTAATAAAACTATGCATGATTTGAGCTATGAATGCTATGAACTATGATGAACTTTTGAGAAGGATTTTATGATACCCAATTTGGGGTTTTACTACCATGTTGGTAGGTTGATTTTGAATTGATTTACTCATCTTATTATACTCTTGAATTGCATGATTTTAAACAAGTATCATGTGTCTACCAAGTGTTTAATGAAATTACGTGATTTACAAGTTAAGTGACTTCATGATTATTAAGGGCTTTCAAGAATGTATTGAATTTATAAAATGTATCTATGATTTTACAAGTATCGAGTTAAGCCCTATTTCAAGATTTTTACCTCTTGTGAGCTATTCATGTTAAGGCAAGGGTTCATGTATGATTATGATCTACTCTCATGTTCAAGTTAGGCTCACTAGTAGAGGTCAAGCATGTTTATGACATACTCAAGTAATTTTCTTACAAGTTATTCATGTTATGATTAAAGTATGATTATTTCAAGTATTCTATGGGATTTGACTTAGCAATAGTTGAGGCTTAAGATGGGGGATCGACTCAAAGGGTCATTATATAAAGTCTTTAGTCTCTAAACTATGTGTCACCATAGGATTATGATTATTAACCTTGCCATACTAGTGGATCTATCTAGTTCATGTTATCATCTTTGATTTGTCTTGGCAAGTAGACCGCACTTCATCGGGGGTTGTCATGCTCGGTCGCCTGAACCTAGGAGGTGTCAGGTCTTGGAGTCCAAGTTGTAGTTTTTTGGTCTATGTTGGTTGAGGTCACTTTCCACATATGTATGGTACATTATGCAAATTGATTGATTTACAAGTGTATTTTATTACAAGAATTGATTATGTATTTCATATTAAGATTTTATGTATCCATTGCTTATGATTATGCATTTTGACTATATTGGCTTATGTCTTTATAGCATTGCATCCCGCATACTTAGTACATTCAAACATACTAATGCATACTCTATTTCTATATGGTATTACCATGTAGGAACCAGAGTTCTTTCAATCATCCTCTACGTGGCTAGTTCGGTACTTCAGAGATAATCATTGCGAGTCCGTAAATCCAAGAACACTATCTATATTATTCTTGCTATTTTGAGACTTCACTATATTGAACACTTGTTATTATGAGGGTGAGCCCAGATAGTATCTTAGCCTCCACTTCATTCCAAGTTAGAGGTGTTGTTGGATATTATGATGTATTTATGCTATGACCTTAACTCTTTTATGCCTTAATGATTATCAAAGATTTCTCTTAGTCCTGCTTCCCTTTTTATTTAAATTATTCATTGTTCATTTTTGCTTTCGCCACCAAGAATGTGTGAATGATATGCTAAGAGGCTTATTTGGAGTCCCTTCGGGTTCTCCATTCATCGTGTCACATGTAAGCCCTATGCTTGGGTCGTGACAGTATATATACATAATAATATTTAATTTGAATTTATATTATAAATTTTTATCATGTATATACATGATAATATTTAATTTGAAATTATATTCTGACTTTTACGTTGTATAGCTAAGAACTTTTTTTAATGAAGAATAAACTAAGTTATGCAATATTAAAATTTTCTTGTGTATATCTACATCACCGTAAAAGTAAACTAAATCTTTTAAACTATTTTTTCAACTTTTATTCATCATCATCAGTTTGAAGTTTTTATTTGAAAAGAAAACAAATCTATATATTGTCGTTAGTACATATTTTGAATATATACAAATTATATCTTTTGCGCATCTCAATTTATTCTTCTGAATATATTTTGTTTAAAAGAAAATAAATTATATCCTTTATTCCTTAAATAACTTTGACAAATATATATTTTAAAAGAGTAAAAAGTTGTCCTTACACGTAATGTTTATATATATATATAAATTATATCCGTTATTCCTTAAATAACTTTGACAAATATACATTTTAAAAGAGTAAAAAGTTGTC
>JAABOM020058234.1:0-14177 GCA_011800125.2 Solanum clarkiae | reverse complement strand
TCACATTTTGGGCATTTTGGAAAACTCATTCCACCATCGCCTACTTGAAACCGGCCATCCTCAAATCGATCTCTCTTAGACTCCCTACTCCTTTTCTTCCTAAGCTTCTCCACCTCCATTTATTTGGCGTAGATCATCAAATAGGACAAGTCCGTTTCACTAATCAATGTAGTGGACTGACATTCTTCACTTACCAAGTCGGACACACCCATCACGCACTTGCTCATTCTAGCCCTTGGATCAACAACTAAGTAAGGAGCATACTTAGAGAGTTGGTTGAACTTGAGTGCATACTCCCTCACATCGTTGACCCTTGTCTCGAATTCATGAATTCAACCAATTTCGCTTCCCTAACTCAAGAGGGAAGAACCGACTAAGGAAATCCGCCTTGAACTCCTCCCAAAGCACCATATTGTGGATTCCCTTCTCCTCTCTCCATTGGTTGTACAATGTATATGCTACCCCCTTGAGTTGGTAGGCTGTTAACTCTACCTTATCTTTCGATCTAATACCCATGATGGCAAATATCTTATAAATCTCGTCAACAAACTCTTGTGGATCCTCATCCACCTTTGACCCATAGAACTCCAATTAGTTCATCCTCATGAAGTCTCTCACCTGAGAAGCCCATGTAGGGGCATGAGGGGCTTGGGCCCCTCCGTTGACTTGATTGGATGCAACTTGAGCAAGCAAAGTGAGAGCCTCGCAAAGCTCTACATTAGCCGGTTGTCCCTCGGGAGGGCGGGCTCTTCCTCCTCTTGGGTTAAGCATGATCAACTAGCATAAGAATTATTGTTAGGGGGCAAAAATTACTTCCACTCAATGGCATGACTTAGAACATGGAGAAGGGAAACATTTCCTATAACGTCTCATAGCCTCCTACTCATAGTTGTGGTGCACAACACAACTATGAATAAGACTCTAATCGACACGGTGTGTTATACTCCGATGATCTAACAACCTAGTACTCTGATACCACCTTTGTCATGACCTAAGTATAGGGCCTAAACATGAACGGTGAATGGGGAGCTCGAAGAAACCCCAAACAAGCCTTATGGCATATCATCACACATCCTTGGTCGTAGAAACAATTAAAATAACAATAAGGAATAAGCATAAACAAGGGGTAGTGGGACTAAGGGAGACATAGAGAAAGAGTGTAATACTTAAATATCATAGTTGAGTCAAGCTCAAGCTTAATAGATAACTTTTCTAATAACACCTCTAAATATAGATACTTAGCGGGGGCTAAGACAATGTAACCGGGCTCACCCTCATAGTCAAAATAGCAACAAAGAAGAAAGTATCAATACACACCATAAGAAACATAGACCAACGTCTCCGTAATGGAGGACTCACCAACAAGCTTGAGTGAAACCGTACTAGCCACGTGGGTAGAGATGTTCAAACGGGGATCCGATTCCTATATGGTGATATCATGTAGCAAAGAGTATGCATTAGTATGTTGGAATGTACTAAGTATGTGGGATACAATGCAACAAGAGATAGGCAATATAATCAAAATATATAATCATAATAAGAGATAGTATATTAGCAACGTGAAATGCATGAACAAAGCTTACAGTAAAACATGCTTGAAAATAATCATTCTTATATAGCTTGTTTAACCCGATAAGATAACATGCTTAGATCAACCAAATACCTTGTACTAGAGGGTGAGGGATTTAGCATGAGTCATAACCCTTTCTAGTAGGTAATGGGTGGTACATGAGATAATGACTAGAACATGGGGGTAAAAGGTAGCATAAGTCATAACCCCCTACATATGTGCATATGAGGGTAAGGCATTCCACATAGTTCATAACCCCTTTACATGAGTGTATTTCACGACCTCAAATCATACATGAGGGTAAGGAGTACAACATATTTCATAACCCCTACATGTGAATATGAGTGCATGGCATAACCTCAAATGAGTACATTGCATAACCTTAACTAGATTACGTAACCTCAACATGAGTACATAACCTCCAAAAGTATACATTGCATTCGTACATGAGGGTAAGGTGTACAATATACCTTATAACCCCTACGTGTAGGAATTGGCCTTACACTAGAGAGTAAAGCATATAGCATAAATCATAACCCCTTCTAGTGGGCTTCGCTGTACAAGAACATAAACCTTAGTGTAAGGACCCCATAACTCATCAAATATTCCCAAGAACATAACAACGTGATAGCCCAACAATTCACTTGCTATACATAGGTGTTTTACATGATTAAACACACATATATACATTCCTTTCATCATTACATACATACATTCCTTTCATCATCATTTGGTCATCATATGCATACATCATTTCATCATTGTTTCATCATAATATAACCATCATAACATCATTTAACTCATAAGACATGCTTTGTACCTTTAATTCATCAAGAAACCCTAGCCGGACATTTTATCAAACACTTAGAGGGTGTATAGTGCTAGTGTAAAACCATTCAATTCAAGAGTGAAATCATGCTATTAAACTCAATGTATAATGTTCAATAGATACTTGGTAACACCCTCAAACAATATACATCAAAATACTTTATCAAATCTTTCAATAAATTTTAGATTCATAGCTCAAAACATAGAAAAACAGTCACACTTTTCACAAACCCCAACATAGTGTGCAGTGATTTTCATAATAAATAAGACCCATGAGTAAATCAACTTTAAATCATGTAATTTTGAGTAAAAAGAAAGCTTGGATATCATGGGTGTAAGGAACACATGAAAGAAACCCACATACCTTAGCTTTGGAGATAAACTTGAGAAAGGTTGGAGATGGAGACTTGAAGCTTAAACAAAATCCTTGATGAAATCCTTAAGATTGGTCTTGAGTTTTTGGACTTGAATTTAGGATGAAATATGAGTCTAAGGGTTTCTAAGGATATTTTGGAAATAAGGCTAAGTATAGGTATTTTTATGCATGGGGGGACTTAGGCCCACGGCTTAAAAGTCTTGGTACAAAAAATAAAACTGGACCATTTTTGTACAGGGGAGCGTCACGTGGAAACAGCCTCTCTACTTCCATGAGGTAGTGGTAAGGTCTGCGTACTTGTGGGATTTCACTAGGTATGTTGTTGTTGTTGTTGTTGTTGGCGCATCGCGTGGAGGGCACGTTTGGACAATATTTTGGGTTCACTTTGAAAATTTAGATTTTGCTACGGTTGCTCTTAAATTGGGGTTAGACCCTTTCCCTCCTAAATTAGACCCCCTGAACAAGAATATGAAGTCGAATTTTCGAAATAATGCACGGATTTTGAGATATATGAAAATTATGATTTTGGGCACTTCGGAGGCACATTTTTGGGCACTTTTTGGAGTTGTTTCAAAACTCAACTCAACTCATCTCATCACTTCTCATCTCGACTCAGAGTACTCAAGGTAGTAACATTCTGGGAGTTTTTCTTATCCTACAAAAATCACTTATGATTTAGATATTGTTCAACAAGACACCATTGTTGCCACAACCATTCCGTACTTGCCATGTAGAGAATGAATCTAATCCACTAGGGGAAACTGTAATCAACAAGTTCCATATTGTTCCAGGGACACTCTCAAGAGGGAACCACAATGTAATGTGATGGTTCTAATCCCCACCTACGCTTGGCTACGTAGTTTGGTGAGTGCGAGTTGGATTAACTTTTACTCTTTCGGTGCTCGATACTCCTCCCATGACTCAATGCTCATAAGACAATCCATCCCAATCAAACTATCTTAATCAAATCATCTCAATCATCCTTGTGGAGGAAGTATCTTTGAATCAGTCTTGTAGAGACTCTAATCATCTAATCAATCAACATCTCAATCAATATCTCAAGGCTTAGAATAATTTTCAGGTAACAATTGAATATACAAATCATTGGAGTTCATTTATGGAGAGTCACAGACTATCAAACTCTATCAATACATCATCATTCTCACATAGAAATCACAATCGACATTCTCAAATCAAGGCTTTAGAAATAATCCCTAGGTTCATTCATCCATGCTATCAAAATTATCGTGTAAGGTTATGCAATATCACATGAAAAACATTCAATTAAAAAAACTAGTTTATGATGATCATCAACATAAGAAAATACATGTAATTAGTAAAATTTTCAAGAGAACCCATCAAGAATTCATGTATGTAGACCCTTTATACTTTCAACTATTCTATGACCATCTATGGGACATATGAGAAAACAATCTCATGCTTTTTTTTAGCCTTGCATACCTGGGATGAAGCTTTTGCGATCAACCTTCAAGAATTCTCCTGAAATCCTCCAATCTACGCTTCTCTTTCTTCTATTCTCTCAAGACCTAACCTTTTAATGACTTACGAAGGACTTAGAATAGGGTTTAAGACCATTTTTACGTCAAAATGACCTATTTTAATCATTTTTGAATCTAGGAGGGGTTGAAAATTGTCCTGAATGCCCCTCGAAATCAAAAGAAAATTTTCAACTCAGAATGGCCCAGTTCGGGATGCGGACTGGGCACACACATGTATTTTTTTTTTCCAAAATTTTTTGAACGAGATTTTCCTATCCCATCGAAAAAATTGAAAAACAATAAAGCAGGTCTGGGCCCAAGGCACGTCGCGCTTGTGAGGCGCAGAGACACTATTTCTGCGTTTCCGATCAAAAAATTATCTTTTTGATTCAGTCACTCTAAAAATCGACTGAGATCATTTTCCTACTCAATTTTTCATACATATTGTATATCCGGTCTCAAATTTGCAAACAGAGCATAGGAAGACTAGTTACGTGTATACCTCTCCTCTAGAGGTATTTCAATAATTTTATCGGGTGTTACATCTTCTCCCCCTTGGGATCACTCATTTTCGAAAGATGAGTAAATGGTGGATACCTAGGCATGAATGGACTCACAACTCATTTCAACATTCTTATCTATCAATCAAACTCTCTCTTGACTCAAGAATAGACAATCAATTTAGTTAAGAGTAAGGAAATTACCTTTAACATTCTTATCATTAGGCACGAGCAAGTGCGAATATTTGGCTTTTATCTCCTCCTCAGCTTCCCACATGGCTTCCTCAACAAATTGATTTATCCATAGGACTTTGACTGAGGCTTTCTTTTTTATTCTCAACTTACAAACCTGACGGTCAAGGATTTGAACCGAAATCTCTTCATAAGATAAGCTATCCTTTACTCTAATACTCTCAATAGGAATCACCGAGGCAGGATCTCCCAAGCACTTTTCAACATCAAAAAGTGGAATACAGGATGAATTGTGACTAACTTGGAAGGCAACTCCAATTCGTAAACAACCTTCCCAATCCTCTTTGTAATCTGATAGGGACCAATATAGCGAGAACTCAATTTCCCTTTCTTCTCAAATCTCATGACACCCTTCTTAGGTGACACTTTCAAGTATACCCAATCACTTACCTCGAAATTGGTCTCTCCTCATCACATCAGTATAGGATTTCTGGTGACTCTGTACACTCTTCAATCTCTCTTTAATGACCTTAACCTTCTCTATTGATTGATAGACAAGATCAGGCCTAATCAACTCTGCTTACCCAACCTAGAACCACCTAATTGGTGATCTACATCTCCTCCCATACAAAGCTTAATAGGGAGCCGTTTGAATGCTTGCATGATAGCTATTGTTATATGCAAATTTAATCAATAGTAGGTAATCATCCCAATTTCCCTTGAAATCAAGAACACAGGCTCTCAACACATCTTCTAACGTGTGAATTATATGCTCTGCCTAGCCATCTATCTGTGGATGAAAGGTTATACTCAAATTCACTTTAGTACTCAATCCTTTCTAGCACAATCTCCAAAATTAGGATCCTCTGTCCAAGATGATGGATAAGGGAACCTCGTTCAACCTCACAATCTCTTGGATGTACAACCTGGCATACTCCTCCGTAGTGTTGGCTGTCTTAACTGCTAAGAAGTGAGCCGATTTGATCATCCTATCCACGATCACCCATATCAAATCATATTGCTTTCGATACCTTGATAGGCCAATAATAAAGTCCATATTGATCCTCTCCCACTTCCACTTAGGGATATCAAAGTTCTATCCCAATCCACATGGTTTTTGATGCTCAACTTTCACTTGCTAGAAATTCAGGCACTTTGAAACAAACTCAACAATATCTCTCTTGATTCTACTCCACTAATAGACTTCTCCCAAGTCATGATACATCTTGTTCTTGCTTTTCCTTCACTCTATAACTAAGGATGAAGCAGACCTATTCTGAATATTAACTCCTCCCTTATCATTCTCCTCAATGAAAATTCCAATCGAGTCAATCGATCCATTTCTTTAGCTAGCTCCTTGTTCCCTTTCTCAACATGGGATGTGCTTGATGTGTTGTCAAATTACAACATATTTTATGTCTAAAACAAGGGAATTTGTGAGTTCTTAAAGTTAATTTTTAGTGTTTCGATGTGTTCTTGTGTTAATCTTGTAGAAAAGTTAGGTTGGTATGATTTTGAAGAAAAGTTGCAGATTTTGCTGAAACATAGGCCATATGAGCCCTCCTATGAATCATAGGTTGTGTCATAGCAGGAATTAGAGAAAAAAATCAAAAATCTGCCAAGTGAAGGTCCACCTTATTAGCCCAGCATATGAGTCGTAAGACACACTACAACTCGTATAGATAGACTCGTAGCAAGAATCAAGAGCCAAAATATTGGACCAAAAACTGAAGACCAATACTACGAGACCAACATACAAGTCGTAGCTTGAGTAATGACTCGTACCAATGCGTCATACCAGTTCAATACAAGATACAGTTAACCTGATACGAGACCCCGACTACAACTCGTGGGCCAACCGACGAGTCGTAACTGCAAAATTTATTAGATGCCAGCTGTATTTTCTGCATAATTCCTATGGTTGTTTTGTAGATACTATAAATAGTTTAAGTAAGGTTTTTGAAAGGGGGTCAAACAGTAGACATTTCTCGAATATATTTTGAAGCTTTTCTTAGGTTTTCAAAGGAGATTCTTGTTCTGTTTGGGAAACATATTTTGGGATTGCAAATCTTGCTTTGTACTCATTGTTGATCAATCAAGCTTATGGGTTTGCAACTTGTGGTGCTTATTTTCTCTATTGTTATTGCTGAAACTCTCAACTATGACTGTTATTTGCATTTTTGTGTGTTTTATCTTAGTCATGAGTAGCTAAACGCCCACAACTTGGGGTTGTGGGAACCATGGGTAGTTAACCTGAGATAACCTAGGATTTGTGCATGTTTATGATTGGAGTTCCTCATGTATTGTTTATTTCCCTTCATGATTAATGTTGTTTGGTGGTGGCCAACACCAAACCCTGCTTACTATCACAATCCCGACCAAGGTAGTGATGAATAGGAAAAGGGAAGTAGATGACAGGATTCGATTGATGTTTTCCCATATGATCGACCTAACTGACCAAGGAGAGGTTGATTGGGACAATAGGTAACGGTTAGTTGGCACACCATGGTGACTGACCAAGCATCATGGTGAAATTCGACCTTCACTTTCACAAGAGGGCTGGAAGAACCTAAGTTACCATCATGCATGCAATTCACCTTTCAAAGTTATATTACCTAAGGTAATTGAGTCAATGAGCCATGGGGAACACACTTCCCAAGTTGCCCCCAAAATTGTGTATTTTCCCGAATTTTAATCAGTGTTTATTTTTAGTGTCTTTGAATCACACAAACCCCCCCCCCCATCTATATATTGTAGTTATATATACTAGGAATGATTAGTAGTGAAATTTTATAGTCAAAAGCCCTGTATTCCTTGTGGATTAAAACCTAACCTTGGTTAGGTTTATTACTGGAGCGTGACCATCATCACAAAATTATGGCGCCGTTGCCGGGTAATACGACTAGGTTTTGACTTGAATTCACTATTAGTTAGTACTAGTATTGATTTCTAGAGTCTCTTGTACTTTACTTTTGTTTTGTTTTTGTTGTTTGATTTCTTTTACAGGGTGTACTACGTTGTATGCCCAACACAAGTAGCCAAGCCAATCCCTTAGCTCCACTAAATTTGGAGATCCATCGATAACCAAGAAGGATGGATCGAGTGCATGAGACATTGAGGTTGAGGAGGATATACATGCGAATGAGGAAGATTTAAGAAGAGAGGAGAATCCACCACCAAGGGATAACTGGCCACAGTTTAGAGATTTCAATGCAAATGCTTACAGATGCAATCAATACTGATTAAACCCTATGGCAATGGATGTTACTGATTCTATAGTACTAACCCCTCTACCGGCAGATGCTAAGTTTGTGGTATCAAGTGGATTGCTCCATATGCTCCAAAATTGTGGCCTATTCATAGGGTTACTGTGAGAGGATCCCTACTGTCATCTCCAAAATGTCATTTTCGTGTGCAAAAGTGTCATGGGGACTCAAAATATTTCTATTGATGTTGTTGGACTGAGGGTGTTCCCATTGTCACTGATTGGCAATGCAGCTATATGGTTGTCTGAACTTCCTCCGGGTACCATCACGAGTTGGGCTGAGCTGTAGGGAGTGTTCTTAGAAAGATATATCCCAAGGTCGAAGAAGTTGAAGCTTAAGGACCAAATTAATAACTTCGAGCAATTGCCTGGAGACTCTCTTAGCACTACATGGAAGAGATTTACCAAATACTTGAGGATGGTCCCTGATCACAAAATTATTGATGATGCATTGGTCGAGATATTCTATAGAGCACTTGATGATAATAGCAAAGCTTGCGCCAACACAATCTTGGGAGGTGTTTTTTTGTTCAACCCTTTGAGCTAGTGGCCGAAAGAATGGAGCAAGTGGTGAAGACCATAAAAGCATAGGGTCAAAGTGAGCATGCTGATACAAAGAGTTCTTATGCGGTTACCAAAAATAGTGAGCAAGCGAAAGTGAATGAAGAGATTATGGAGCAACTTGCTCAACCCCGTACAAGCATGGATTTGGTTTTGAAGCAAAACCAAGCTAATGTGAAGGCAATAGCTCACCAACCCCCAAATACTCCTATGTATTATGATCAATTCTTTGATGAGGATGCCTATTATATAAACAACCAAGCGGCGGATTTCCGGAACAACCCCCAAGGGTCCAACTCGGACTATTGGAGGTAAGGTTCCGGTAATCAAGGTTAGAACTTTAACGGTGATGGGATGTACAGAGATAATAGGGGTGGATATTATGAGAGAGAGTGTATGTCATACGCAGAATGGGGGAGAAGAGAATGTTACAAAAGCAGTCCTTATGTACCACCACACAATAGTGATGCCAAATCTAGCAATTCTAGGATCGAAGATATGTTTGAAAAGTTGTTGAATGGAGCAGATCATCAAGATGAGACTCTAAAGGGAATGAAAGTAGATATCTCAAGTATTAATCAAAAGATAGAGCCTCATTCAGTGGCAATCAAGTAACTTGAGCAACAATTTGGATGAGTTTCTTCACAACTGAACCAACGCCAAAAAGGCACCCTACCAAGCAATACGGTTTAGAATCCTAAAAATAAAGGGCATTACATGGCGGTGATGAATCGGAGTTTCAAGAGCATAATAGATCCCCCTATTTCAATTATTGTGGATGAAGTCATCGAGAAGGGTCTTGGTGGTGAAGGTGAAGTTGATGGAGAAGATCCGAAGGGTGTTAGGATGCAACAAGAAGAGATAAGGGAGCATGAGAAAGTGAAATCCATCCCAAAATGTCCTCCTCTGTTCCCTCAAAGGCTCGAGAAGAAGGAAGAAGAGGGTAAATTCAAATCCTTCCTCTCAATGTTGAAGTAACTCTCCATCAACATCCCTCTCCTAGAAGTATTGGAGAAAATGCCCGGATATGCTTAATATATGAAGGATTTAGTCACCAAGAAATGCACTTTTAGCCAAGAGTTCTCACAAGAACTCCAACATTGTAGTGCGATTATGACTAAATGGCTTCCTCAAAGCGCGAGGACCCCGGGGCATTCACCATTCCTTGCACTATCGGCAACGTTAAATTTGCAAGAGTACTATGTGACTTAGGAGAAAGTATCAATTTAATGCCTTTTGCCGTATTCAAAAAGCTTGGCCTTGGTACTCATACCCCCACACGAATGAGGTTACTTATGACAGATCAAACCATTAAAAATCGAAGGGAATCTTTTTGGATGTGCTTGTTGAAGTCGATAAGTTCATCATTTTGGCAGATTTTGTGATCCTAGACTGTGAAGTTGATTTTGAGGTGCCCATCATTTTGGGGAGACCTTTTCTGGCGACTGGGAGAGCACTTGTGGATATGGATTCAGGTCAACTGCGATTCCGGGTTAATTATGCAGAAGTTATGTTCGATATTTATCAATCCATGAAACACCCAGATGAATGCAAGAGTGAGGTGTGGACACTCGACTGTTGACAAAGGAAGATGACAGAGTCGGGCTACGATGTTAAATAAGGCACTTCTTGGAGGCAACCCAAGAATTTTGCTAATTATTTGTTTGTTTCAGACTTAGAATAGTAGTAGTAGTAGTAGTAGTTTGATTTAAATTTATAGACAATGATGCAATTGTAATAATTTTGAGGATTTCTATGCTTTGAGATTTGGTATGCAGGTGAGAAGGAAAGGACTGAAGATCTGAAAAAATTGGGCTTGGAGCAGCTCCTACGAGCAGGCCTACAAGTCATAGTTTTCGTAGTCATGCCTCGTAGGAGGAAACAATAAGTATCTGGAGTTGGCACATACACTATGAGTCAAGCTTAAGATTCGGATGATCCCCTACGAGTCGAAAGTGGAGTTCGTAGTGCCCATGTATGATTCCTAAATTTTTACTAAGTGTGGGGTCTGGTAAGAGACTAGGACCTAAAAGTTATAGGAATAACTGTGACTCGTAGTCGGGGTCTTGTAGCCTAATCTGCAGATTTTTAAAACTCGACCCGATTAGCTTATATAAAGGGTCAAAATATTTTGACCCCTATTCCCAATCCCAAACCCTAATTAGGCGACAGAAAACCCAAACTCTACTCTTATTATCTTTTTTGGCAAAAATCTCAACCACCCTACATCATTTTCCTGCAAAGATTCCAGCGAGGTTACCAAATTATAGGATTTTGTCTTGATTTTCAATTTTCTTACTTTGGTTCACCTCTACAATCAAATTGGTAAGCTCTTCGGTTACATTCCTTGATTTTTGTTGATGAGCTTGTTCTCTACATAAGTATAGGTTTAGTTTGACCGATCTTAAGTATGACAAACACTGATTTTTGAGCTAAACTTGTAATCTAGGGTTTATAGGCTTTGAAATAGATTGAGTTGTAAATTCAACCTTGTAGAAATTCTTGAATGGATGATTGTGAGCATAAAATCGGTAAAGTTGTGATTTGTATTGCATTGTTATTGTGGCAGTTGAAATGTAGGTAGTATGGGTGTGATTGCCTGTGTTTGACCATATGGATTGTGATTGAATCGTTGTAAATGGTGATTGCACTCATTTGGAACGTGTCTGGTTGTCAAGTGTTAGTTTGTAACATATTTTATGTTTGGTGTGCTTTATGTATTGTAAAATTGGCATTGACCCTTAGGGATGATGGTCATTTTGAACTGCCAATGTTAGTTTGGAATTAAATATGTGTCATTTAGTCTTGCTTTGCTCCTATTTGCTTGAATGAGTTGAAATTTGGTGATGTATTTGTGCTTTGAGTGGGAAATAAGTAGGCATTGCAGGTGGCTTCTGTGATCAGTTATGAGGCACTCCTATGACTCATAAGTTCCTATATGATCGTAGTGGTCCCTCGTAGCAAGCACCAATCACTTGTGATTCCTTCATATTTCTCATAAGAGACCTACATATGACTCATAGTACCTGGTACGACTCGTAGTGAGGATCTCGTAAACTTGGCTAAGTTTTTAAAATGTTTCAGAAACTAGGTACAAGATCAGAACTAAGACTCATAGGTCATCCTACGAGTTCATAACTGCATCTTGTATCTGTGATCAAAAAGCATTTTTAAAGGTACAACTGGTTCTATGAGGCTAGCATACAACTCGTAGGTCACCCTATAAGTTGTAACTGCACTCGTACCTGCACATCTGCAGTTGCATTAGTACATAGTTAACTTTTATTTGTGTTTGTTTCCTGTTCTTTGCTTTGTATTTCAGTGAATCAAACATCTTGGATTAACAAGTTCCTTTGTGGTTTGTTTGCAGACAAAATGCCTCGAAAAGACAACGGGCTATTCAAGCTCTTCAACGGAGGTTGCGGGATGAATCCTCCGATATTGAGCAATCTGAGGGCTCTGCGGAAGTCCACAGAGTCAGGCTAGACTTGGAGGCCAATAGACCTCAGACTCGGGCACTTGCAGCATAGATGCCCATGGAAGTGAGTAGTTTCTCCCAGTCTAAAGAGGAGGAACAACAGGGCAACGGGGAAGGGTCAGATAGTAGCTTGCCATAGATAACCCGCTCATATTCCAGCTTGGAGTCTGAGTCAGAAAGCACCTCCCAAACCCATCAAGAGGAGGTCCAATCCCAACCACCAGCTGATCGTAGAAGGTGTGTCCCTAAAATGAAAGAAATATATGACCAAGGGTTGGAGTCAAAAGGGCAAGGCAAGCCAATTCGCCAATTTCATGAGGAGTTCCAGTTGAATGCCTCTGGTCTAGATAGAGTGCTTGGATTGGATGCTGGGTTGGATGAGCACGGGCTACGTTGGACCACATAGCAGCTGGGCAAATATGCCCCTTATGTAGTCCGTGAGTTTTATGCAGCATATCTTGCTATACTCTGTCGGGAGTTTCCAAAGAACAAAAGGCCAATCCAACAGCCTAGGATACGGATGGTGACAGTCCAGGGGAGAAGAGTGGATATCTCGGACGAGCACCTCATTGTCGTTTCCAGTTCTGATCCATCGACTATGCAGTGCAGCATGTGTTCCCATTGATCCTCACCGGGACCCTCATATTGAGGCTACATGCACTATAGATCCCAGCCTGATCAAGGCTGATGAGAATCCGGTGGCCTTTCCACGAGCAGCTCCTCTAGTTATCCCAGAGCCATTTCTAGTCGAGCCACAGGTTCCAGGTCTACCTCCAGCTCCTATGGGTACTACTCCGCCTACTACAAAGCCCACAGAGGCAGTGGAGATTAAGTCTACACCATCTACCAGCCGCAGCCACATTTCAGGTTGACCCTCTTTTCTCTATTGTTGCTTTTCAGGTTTATTGCACATGGTTCTTGTAGCAAAGGGCAGGTCATTGATAGATCAGACTATTCGGGATGTCGAGGAGAGGATGCGGGTATTTGCCCAAGATTTAGTTGATCACAGTGTCTGAGCGGTTGATGCACGATCGATGCGTTTGAGGCTAGAGTCCAGAAGAGGCTTGATGGATCTAGGTCGGCCGATACGAGTATAGTTACTGAGGAATTGGCCAAATTTAAGGCTGATTTATTACAGATGTTGGCAACTCTTGTTCCAGCCCAAAGATAGCACCGGTAGACGATGAGGCATTTGATTGGCTCATCAAACATTCAGACACCCATGGGAAGAGGCCTCTAGAGCACGATGACCTAGAGCCAATCCCGAAGAAGCAGAGGTAGGAGGAGGAGCCTATATCGGGGGGGTGTAGGAGTTGCTTTTATTGGCAGCTATTTAGAGAGACCAAGCACAGCGCACCCTACCTAGAGAGGATACTTCCGGTACTGCAGTAGAGGAGGAGAGTCAGCCTCAGGACCCCACAGATCAGCTAGAGACCAGTGCTTAATCAACCAAGATGTTTGACTTCTTGTGAACCCAGTTCTTATCTTGATATTTTGGATACTTTGTTCTCTTTTTAGATAATTTTGTTATTATGTTGGTTCTTGATTGTGTTTTAAATATGTTTATGTGGATGTTATTTTTACTTCTCTTTGGATGTTTATTTTTGGGCTTTTAATGAATATATGTATACATTTCTATGTTATGATGTTTTGTTACTGTGTTTGCCTTTACTTTGAGGACAAAGTATCATCTTTTGGTGGGGTGGTGGAAGTTATGGATCAGGTGAAGACTGAGTAGCTTCAAGTCCATAACTTCCCCTATTTTTGATCCCAAGGTTTTCTTGTCGTGCTTCTTTTTCCTTGTGGATGTTTATTTTCCTATTGAACCGCATGTTTAGGTAGTATCGATAATGGGTAAATCATAGTAATGTTATCTTTTGACATATATATATATATATATATATATAA
>JAABOM020058233.1:0-14181 GCA_011800125.2 Solanum clarkiae | reverse complement strand
GTTATTTTATTCTTTTTCTTCTTTCTTTCTTCCTCTATATAGTATAGTCCCCTCAATATAGTATAGTCTCCTCAATAACGTATAGTCTCCTTGAAAGTGTATTTTTTTTAAAAGTAATTATTTATGTGCTTCCGGGTTTGATTATTTAAAGGTCATACTTTTAGTAGGGTGTATACATATAATTTTGTGGTATAAGCCTACACAGTTTTCGTCAGTGGTATCAATGTTCAGTACTTAGGTTGATTCAAGTTATCATTATTCTTCCCTTCGATTGGTCCAGTTATGGTTTGAGGGTTCTCAGACATGCCTATGCCTTGATCTGAGTTCATTTTGCTACACTGCTATAGTTCTCTATATATTTGGACTTTATTTATTTTCACTACTTCACTCAGTCGGCCGATGATGCCTACTGAGTGACTTTTCTTGTACTCACCCCTACTTTTGCATCTTCTTGTGGACCAGGTCCATGTGCGGGCCATGATAGCTGAGTTGGGGAACTTTGGGAGCACTTAGGAGACTTTTGGTGAGCACCAGCAGCTCTGGCTTTTTTACAGTCTCCTTCCTATGTCCGCCTTTTGCATCTAGACATCGGTTTGTACAATAAAGTTTGGTATTTGTAGGTGTACTCATTGTTTTGCATATTATTATGATTTTTGATATATGTATACGATATGTTCTTGTGTCTATCGTAGCTTTGTACAGTTGACTTCGAGGTTCTGGGTAGGCTTCAGTGTATATATTATTGTTGTATCGATTTGGTTTGTAAAGGGCTATGAAAGGTACCCATGGATTGGGAATTGGCTTGCCTATAAGTGGTACCAGCAGGCGCCAACATGATTGGGATCGAGTCATGACAGATTGAAAGATTTTATATAGATTAAGTGATCACGCCTAAGCTATACGTCCAATTCAGCGAGGGGGTTTGTAAAATGCAATAAATAAAGCTAAAATTAGAATCAGATCATCGAGTGAAAGTGTTATGAAATCAGTGAAAGAAGTAACTAGGGTATTATGCTCCCCATGAATTCCTTACTCAGTATAGTGATGTGCTGTAAAAATACATCACTTTTGATGCTTAAAACTTGGAATTTTCTGTGTTCTCAATGCGATGTTAGTTGGTTTATGTGTTTTTGTATTTATATTTGCAGGATTACAGGTTGGCCTTGATTTTCGGGAAAATTACAGAAGTTGCTGATTTTTGCTATTATATGAGATCTTTTACGAGTTGTAGATCATTCTATAGGCCGTAGGGTGGTTTCGTGAATAATTCCAATGAGGGGCTATTTTTCGTAGTTTATTCTATGAACACGCAGATGAGCCATAGAACGTTGCATTTTGTAGAAGATGATTCGTGCTCTGAGGATCAGATACTTGGATGTTTAGGAATTTCATTAGACGAACCTCCTTTATAGGTCATAAATAACTTAACGAGTTGTAGAGGGGTGTCATAGAGTTGAAGTCCAAATTTCCAGCAGCTGAGTACAAGACCTCCAATTATGGGCCATGGAATGCAATACACCCATAAACAGCTTTCGTATGACGTGCCAACCAGTTTTCCATTTTTGTTTAGGAATTGAATGTTACTTATTATAAATAGGTTTTTGTAGGTTATTTTTCAGAAGTTTTCACCTACAACTCAGATAACTCAATATTTAGAGAGAGAAAATTGTAAGATCATCTTGGAGAGTCTTTAAGAACACTTGTGTGTGAATTTCATCTTTAAAGTTGTGATTCTTATTGAAGTTGGATTTGCTTGTTCTTTATTCTATTATGAGAGTGTTCAATTATGTTTTATCATTTCATAATTCTTGCATCTACACATAGCATAAGTAGCTAAATCCACAGCTAGGGTTGTGGGAACTATGATGAACTAACAAAGTAAATCAGGATAATTCATGATTTTTGCAAGGTGTATATGCATGTATTAATTAACTCTCTTCATTTTACATGTTTCCTAGTGGTGGCCAACATTAGAACCCGCCTAGTATTACTGTCTGGACCAAGGTAGTAATGAATAGGAAAAGAGATTAATTAACAGGTTTTGATTGATGTGTTCTCATCTCATCAATCAAACTGGGTCAAGGGGAGGTTCTACTAGGACTAATAAGTAAGGGTTAGTAATGTACACTATAGAGATGGGCCAAATCGCATAGTGAAATCCACCTCACCTTTGACCAAAGGACTTGGTGAACATAACTTACCGTCCTGCATGCTATACACTAGAAAAGAATTAGGTTATCTAGTGATACTAAGTTGGGGAATCATGGAAAACACAATACCCTAGTTTCTCTCCATATTGACAACTCTCTTTTGATACTTTTAGTTTAGTTATATTTCTTATTGATCATTGCAAAATACCCCCCACCCCTTGGGGAAGTAAGTTGGTTAACCATTCGAATTTCAATCGGTGAATTCTCTTAAGTCTATGTATTCCTTGTGGGTTCGACTCTAACCTTTGTTTGGTTCTATTTCTTGACAGCGACCTCTCTATCCTCTAAAGAGGAGGTATCACTTGGGTGACATCAAGATTTTAGCACCATTTCAGGGAATATGATTAGACTTAGTGAATTCATTAGTAATTCAATTGTTAATCCTTAGTTCCTTTATTTTACTTTTGTTTTTTTTGTTCTTTTTCAGGGTGTAAGTGTAGTGTATGCCCAACACTCGAGTCAATGAAATCTCTTAACTCTATTTGACCCAAAGATCCACTGAACATTGAGAAGAATGGCCCTAGACGATGCTAATAACGCAGCCAACGCAGCTCTGGACAGGAATGACAATGAGGATACTAAGAATGAGAACCCATCTCCTCTACAGGATATTGCTCTAATGCCTCAGGATTTCAATGTCAAAGCTTACTAGTGGAATCAGTATAGGATGAATCCTATGGATATAGAGGTGACTGGAGCTATTGTTTGTCACCACAACCGGCAAACACAAAGTTCACAATCTCGAGTGGGTTACTTCAAATGCTGCAGAACCATGGGCTATTTGCATGCTCACCATCGGAGGATCCTCATAAACACCTACATAATATGGCATTCATCTGCAAGAGTATGATGGGAAAACCAAATATGTCTATGAATGTTGTGGGACTTCATGTCTTCCCATTATCTCTTACGAGAATGCAGCATTATGGCTATTTCAGCTCCCACAGGGTTCGATCTCCAGTTGGATAGCATTGCAGATGACCTTCGTAGTAAGGTACTTACCTAAACCAAAGAAGCTCAAGTTGGAGGACTAGATCAATAACTTTGAGAAACTTCCTGGTGATTCCATTATTGCTATATGGCAGCGGTTCAATAGATGCTTGAGGAGTGCACCAGACTATAAAATTATAGATAATGTCCTTGTGGAAAGTTTCTACCGAGGTCTAGATACAAATCATCAAGCATGTGCTGATATCCTCTTGGGAGGCTTGTTTGTAGACCACCTATTCGTAGATATTGTTGAGTAGATAGATGTAATGGTGAAAGAAAACCTCTTGTCGGAGCCTATGAAAAGGTATGTAACAAACTATGTGGGTACTGCTTATATGAGTTCTAACCAATGAAAAATAAATGCAGAGATCCTTAGGATGATTGTGCAAAATAGACCCAATCTGGAGATGCTAATGGAGTTGACGCAAGAGCTAACCAAGCCAGGAGACATTTAGGAACGCCACCACACCAAGTGCAGGGGCCGCAAGGATGATAGTGTGGGTAGCCACTACGTTCGCCCCCCAAATCATTATATGGGAGTTAGGAATTCCACAATCGAGGAGATGCTTGACTAGTTGTTAAAAAGGTAGGACGCATAAGATGAGACTTTGAGGGAGATTAAGTCCGACATTGCCAATATAAACCATAATGTTGAACAACACTATGTTACAATCAGACAACTCAATTGATTTTTTGGACGTATGTCAGCCTAAGTAGGTTAGATTCAAAGAGGCATGATGACTAGCACCTTAGCTCTAGATTTAAAGGATACTAATAGGTACAAGACGAAGGCAAATTTTGGTGAGGGGAGTAACCCCGAACATTCTATAGATATTGATAAGGGAGCACAAAAGCTTGAGGAAGTCTAAGTACTCAAGCCATCTTTGTCATGTCGCAACAATAAATCAGGCATTGCTTGGGAGGCAACCCAAGGTGGAGACAGGCGCTTAGGCGCCCATGTATGCTTTTTGACCCCTTATATTTTGTTGTATTTTGATTTTATGCATTAGGGACAATGCACATCTTTTTTGATGGGGAATGGGTATTTATGGGCCTCAGTGAAGTCTGAGTAGCTTGGGTCCATAAATTCCCCAATTTTTGTTCTTTGGGTCTTGCATGCGTTCTATTTCCTCATGGATATTTATTTTCTGTTAAACAGACACATTTAGGATGTTTAGACAGTATTTGTAGCATATGGTATCAATACTTGTGGCTTATAGCATGTTTTTGTGTTTTGTTTGAAAAAATGATACCCACCAAAAATTTTGATAAGTAGTTAGATAGCAACCATGCATATTTAGGTGTATGAAAATATTTTTTTTTGATAAGTGAGGATAAATTGAGATAAAAAGCATAATATGAGAGTCTTTTGTAGATAATATATGCAGTGCTATGTGAGTGTGAGCCTAATTAGCTAGATTCATGTGTTTGTGATAATTCGGAATTTGCCTTGTTACTCTAAGTTTGATTTTAGATTGATTGAATTAGTAAAGGATCTTAGTCCATTGTTCTTAATAGGCCACTTAGCCTGAAATGACCAACCAAAATGATGACATAATCCATTGTTCCTAACGTTTGAGCCTAACAAGTACCTATTCTTTGAAAACACCTAATTAACCTAGCCTTGTCAGGTGTAAAATCCTAAAATTTGCCCTGGTCATTCCTTGAACATTGTGTACCTTGACTGAGGCAAAAATCCTAAGTTGAGAGTGGCTACCAAAAGTGGCTGTGGTTCTGAGGACATATATTGTGCACCACAACACAGGCCAAAAGCCTAAGTTGAGAGTGGGTGGTGTAAGGGTGAAACACAAAAATAAGGGGGTGAGTTGGTGATGCAGAGAAAAAGGAAAAATCATGTACTGGGTGCTAGAAAAATAAGTGATGCCTTAGTGTAATCTGAAAAGCAAAATGAAGTGTCAAAAGAAGGCAAAATGCTGAAAAATGAAAAGAAAGCACCCAAAAAAAGATTGGAAATAAGAAAAAGGGAGAATGAAGTGAAAATAACGGAGTTGGTAGGGCAAACGTGTAGAAAAATGTAGTGTCGAGGAGGGCCTTTCATCACTATTTTCCCATAATATCATACAAAAGCCTCATGAGCCTATGTTACAAGCCTAAACATTCGTAAAGTGATCCTAGTCCAATTATTTGAAGATTTGGGTCATGAGTATAGGGGAAAGCCTATGGTATTGGATATTATACATAAATATCTTTTGTAAGAGTGAGTGATCTTGCATATTCGCAAGGTTAAAAATGAAAACATTATTGAGTGTCAGATATGGGACTTCTTTCTGTAAGGACACTTGCATTGTATTGTTAGCACTAGAGTTATTCAGTAAGTGTGGACTGTTGATAATAACTCGCTTGTCATAATTGTGTTGTCAGATGCACCAGTTTGCATTGATTTGCTAGATAGCTATCTGATCTAGTTTTGAAAAGTTAGTGTAGGTGTCAAAGTTTAAGATTTATGTGATGTATACCATTAGGTTGAGGTCTGTGTGTTACTGTATTATCAATATAGATTGAGTCTTTTGCTTGAGGACAAGCAATAATTTTAAGTTGCGGGTGTTGATATGTTGCCAAAATACAACACTTTTGATGCTTAAAACTTGAAATTTTATGTGTTCTCAATGCGATGTTAGTTGATTTTATGTATTTTTGTGTTTATATTCACAGGATTACAGGTTGGCCTTGATTTTGGGGAAGGTTGTAGAAGTTGCTAATTTTTGTTATTATACGAGACCCTTTACAGGCCATAGATCATTCTACGGGCTGAAGATTATTCTATGAGTCATAGGGTGTTTAGTGAACAATTCTAGTGAGGGGCTGTTTTCTGAAGTTTATTCTACGAACATGTGGACAAGTCGTAGAAGTTCTTATGAGTCGTAGAAGATTGTTCGTGCCCTGAGGATCAGAGACTTGGACTTTCAAGAATTTTATCAAATGAAACCCCCTTTACAGGTTGTAAATTACTTTACAAGTCGTAGAGGGGTGTCGTAGAGTTAAAGTCCAAAGTTTCAATAGCTGAGTACAAGACCCTGATTACGGGCCATGGAATGTAATACGATCAGTAAACAACTTTTGTGTGGCGTGCCAACCAGTACTTCTATTTTGTTTAGGACTTAAATTTTACTTATTATAAATAGGTTTTTTAGCTTATTTTTCAGAATTTTCACCTAGTACTCAGAGAACTCAATATTTAGAGACAAAATTATAAGATCATCTTTGAGAGTCTTTGAGAACATTTGTGTTTGAATTTCATCTTTAACCTCGTGATTCTTATTGAAGTTGGATTTGCTTGTTCTTAATTCTATTGTGTTAGTGTTCAATTATGTCTTCGCAATTTATAATTCTTGCATCTACACATAGCATGAGTAGCTAAATCCAAAACAAGGGTTGTGGGAACCATGAAGAACTAACAAAGTAAAACTGAACAATTCATGATTCTTGGAAGGCCTATATGCATGTATTAATTAACTCTCTCTGTCTCACATTTTTTCTAGTGGTGACCAACATTAGAACCCGCGTAGTCTTACTGACTGGACCAAGGTAGTAATATAAAGGAAAAAAGTTTAATTAGTAGGATTTGATTTATGTATTCTCATCTAATCAGCCAAATTGGGCCAAAGGGAGATTGTACTTGGACCAATAGGTAAGGGTTACAAATGCACACTATGGAGATGAGCCAAGTCGCATAGTGAAATTCACCTCTTACCTTTGACCAAAGGGCTTATTGAACATAACTTACCATCCTGTATACTATACACTAGAAAAGAATTAGGTTATCCAGTGATAATAAGTTGGAGAATCATGGGAACACAATACCCTAGTCTCTCTCCATATTGACTTCTCTCTTGTGATAGTTAGTTTTGTTATGTTTCTCGTTGATTATTGCAACCCCCTCCTCCTCGGGAAGTACGTTGGTTAACCATTCGAATTGCAATCGGTGAATTCTTTTGAGTCCACATATTCCCTAATGTTCGACCCTAACCTTTGTTAGGTTCTATTTCTTGATAGTGATCGCTTTATCCTCTAAAAAGGAGGTGTAACTTGGGAGACATCATATAGCTAGATAATTTTAATCCTTTCTAGTGTGTATCATGCAGAACTGGTAAGTTATGTTTATCTAACCCTTTGATGCAGGCTTTATGCAAATTTCACCATGTGATTTGATCCATCCCCCAGATGTTGCATTACTAACCCTTACCTTCGTCCCAGTACAACCATCCTTTGATATGCTCGGGCTGATTAGATAAGAATAAAAACATCAAAATCTGTTAATTATCCCTTAACCCATTCATTGCCCCTTTGATGCAGTAAGTAAGAATTAAACGAGTTCTAATGTTGTCCACTATTAAAAAGCATTAATTAAAGAGATAATTAATACACACATGTACACTTTTCAAGGATTACAAATTATCCTATTTTTACTTTATTGGTTCTTCATGATACCTACAAGCCTAATTGTGGATTTAGCTGCTTATGATCATCGTAGATGAAGAAGTCATGTTAAAAAATAGCATAACTAAAAACTTAAACTGATAAATTGAATAACACAAAATCTGAAAACATCACAAGAAATCACAATGTTATAACTCTAATGTAAAATCAAAAGTAATCTCCAAGAACAAATAATAACCACAAGTAATAAAGTCTCAATGTCCTGACTGCGCTCTCTCTAAAGAAAATCTATTTATAATAATTGGAAATCAAATCCTAAACAAAACAAGAAAACTGGAATCAGGAAATCGGACGATCAAGGTTATAGGCCATAGATGAAATCACAACCCATAACTAGCCTTTGTTGACTGCACTACACAAAAACTGTCCTCTGTATACAAACTCATCCTACAGGTCGTCTTCCGACTTACGACCTATAAGGTATCTTGTCTGATAATTCTTCAACAATTCTTCAAAAGTCTGATCCTCAAGGCATGAACTTATTTACGGCCTGTCACCTGACTTACAACCCATAAGTTCCCTCATCTTATAACAGTTCAACACTTAGTATATTTTCTAATCTTCAGCATATGAATACATATACGGGCCATCAAATTGTCTATGGCTCGGCTGATAACACATAACTTCAATATCTGAAAATCAGTCTTTCACTAATCTGACCCACGAAACCAACCTATGGCCTGTGGAATATTCCATAGCCCGTAGAAGGGCTCGTAAATCCTCAAAAATTTGTACTTTGTGCAACTTAGCCCAAAATCATGTTGATTCTTGAAACCCTGAACAATAAACACAAAAACACATCAAACCTACTAACATAGCTTTGAGAACACACAAGATTTTAAGTATCAAAAGTGTCGTATTTTGGCGGCATGCCAACACCCTCAATCTAAAATTGTTGCTTGTCCTCAAGCGACAGACTCAATCTACATAAGAAATATAGCAACACAAAGGTCTCAAAATCATGGCATACATCATAACTTAACAATCACAGATATCCATCCACACTTATTAGTGCATATACAAGATAGTAATCAAACAGACTCAGGCGGATCAATACATGAAAGTGCAACTATGACAACCAAGGCCATCATAGATAAGAAATAATCACAAAAACTGTCTAATGTCAACAATGTAACTCAAGTGTCCTCACAAAAAGAAATCCCATATTTCACTTAGAAAGCTATGTTCAAATTCAATGCTCGGGGACTACCATAAACACTCATGCTCATAATAGATATTCAAACACTATGTATAATACCACGGGCTTGTCCCTGTACTCTTGACCATGACATTCGACTAGTTAACTTAGGATCAGTATATGACTTTCTTAGCTTGTAATGTAGGCTCAAGGGGCTTTGGTATAATATGTTTGAAACAAAGTGACTATTTCCCTCCTTGAGTCTGTTCTATTTTGCACTTTTGCCTTACCAACATTGATATTTTCAACTGAAAGATCCCTTTTTCTTATTTCATACATTTTCAGGTTCCTTATCTAAAACTTTTAGCTCATTGCCTTTCATTTCTCAATTCTTTAACTTTTTAGCTCATAATTTTGGTATTTATTTGTTTTTCTTGCACCCACTTTAGATTTTTCCCCTTCTTATTGCATTACTATGCTTCCTTACCTATTTGGTATGATTTCCTTCCAATAGCCATCCTCAACTTATGCTTTTGTCTTTAGTTGAGGTGCATAATATCCAACCTATAAACCAAGGTCACTTTTGGTAGCGCCACGCTCAACTTAAGCTTTTAGTCTGAGTCGAGGTGCACAATATTCAAGGAGAGACCAATGCTGATTTTAGGATTACACAGATAAAAAGGCTCGGTTACTCAGGTGTTTACAAAGAAAAAGGGTTCATGTAAGGCTCAAACATTAGGATCAAGGGATATATCAAGTATTTGGTTGGTTAGTTTAGGCTAAGTGGACTAAAATGACTAATGGAGTATGATACTTTCCTAACCAACTAACCTACAGTCTTAGTTAGAGTAACATGGCAAGTTTTGAATTGAATCATAGTAAACGAATCATGCAATAAAGCTCACAAACACTTGGCACTGAATACACTATCAACTTAGACTCTCATATCATGTTTTTTTTAATCACAATTAAGTCTAACTACTAAGATCAAACACTGTCAGTCACTGATTACACATGGTTTTTATCAAAACTACTTAACAACATATCACTAGTCACAAAACAAATTGGTGGGTATCATTTTTTATCAAAACTAACATATGCCACAGATTTTAGTACAATATACTACTGATACTATGTACACATTCTAAACATGTCAGTTCAATAGAAAATAATTATCCTTAGAGAAAAAAACAAGCAAGAAAACCCTACAACCTCAAAATTAGGATAGCTATAGGCCATGGTTACTCAGACTTAATCGAGGCCTATAGCTACCCATACCCCAATAAAAATCATTTGCATTGCCCTCAATGCAACAAAATAAACAGAAATATCATTCTGGGGTCCAAAAGAATATACTTGGGTGCCTAAGCGCCAATCTCTGTCTGCATGTCACCAGAAAGCAAAGCTAACAAAAATTTTTAGGAATTACAACCAATATCTTAGGTTGCCTATGAAGTGGCACCTATTTAGTGTCACGGTACAACTCAGAAAACTTGGTTATTCAGACTTCACCAAGTGCCCATGCCTCTACTTTCAGTACCTCCTCAGTATTTCCAAAGTATGGTTTGATCCTCTGGCCATTCACTTTGAACATTATGATGTTCTACTTTTCCAACTCAACAGCCTCATGGTGGAAAACGCGTGTTCCTTTGAAAAGTCCCAACCATTTAGATTTGAGTTTTCCAGGAAACAACTTCAACCTTCAATAATAAAGCAAGACCAAGTCTCCTGGTGCAAACTGGCGATGCTTAATGTGATAATCATGCTACATTTTCATCCTTTGCTTGTCAGCTCTGAGCTCTCATATGCCTTCAAACGAAGTTCATCGAGTTTGTTGAGCTGGTTCAGCCTTGAGTTTGCAGCATCACTCCAATCCAAATTCAAAAATGACCCAAGCCTAGGGCCTAGACATGAAATGGCAAATGGGAACCCGAAGGGATCCAAAACAATCGTCTTAGCATATTAATCACACATCCTTGGTCGCGGAAGAAAAGTAGCAATAACAAGCAATATAATAAAAAGGGAAGAGGGACTAAGGGAAATCTTGATATTCATAAAACCATAAAGAGTTAAGCTCTTAGCATAAGTACATCATAATATCCAACAACACCTCTAACATGGAATGGAGAAGGGGCCAAGAAACTCTCATAATAACAAGTGTTCAACATAAAGAAATATCAAAACAGCAAGAATACTGTAGATAGTGTCCTCGGACATGAGGACTCACCAAAACTTATCTCCAAAATATCAACTAGCCACGTGGAGGATGATTGAAAGGAGCTTTGGTACCTACATGGTAATATCATGTAAGCGTGGAGTATACATTAGTACATTTGAATATACTAAGTATGCGGGATGTAATGCAACAATACATAAGCCAATATAGTTAAGATGCATAATCATATGCAGTAGATATATAATCTCAATATCGCATGCATGTTAAACGCTCATAATAAAACATTCTTGTAAATTATTCATCTTGTACAATATATAGCGTACATGTGTGGGAAGCGGCCTCAACCGACATAGACCATGTAGCTACAACTTGGAATACAAGGCATGACACCCTCCCTTCAGTAAGGTAGACGGGCATAACACTCCTCGACTAAGTGTGGTCTACTTTCCAAGGCAAATTAAACATGATAACATGACTAGATGGATCCACAAGTATAGCAAGGGTAATAATTATAATACTATGGTGGCATATAGTTTAGAGACTAAAGACTTTATGTAAGGACCCCTTCAGTTGAGCCCCCATCTTAAGCCTCAATCGATGCTAAGTCAAATCCCACAGAATACTTAAAATAATCATAACTTGTATAACTTTTAAGAAACATGGAAACATGATAGGAGTAGCTCTTGAAATATTCTTGACCTCTGGTACTGAGCGTAACTTGAACATGAGAGTAGACCGTAATCATACATGAACCCTTGCTTTAACATGAATGGCTCACAAGAGGTAAGAAACTTGAAATAAGGTTAAGTTGATACTTGTAAAGTTGTCATGACTCAAGCTTAGGGCCTAGACGTGACCAGTGAATGGGGAACTGGAGGAACTGCAAACATGCCTTATAGCATATCATTACACATTCTTGGTCGCGGAAGCAATGTAAAACATTATAAAAGACATAAACAAGGGAATTGGGACTAAGGAAGAGAGATTAATACTTAAGTAATTTGCAAACGTTTAGAAAACAAGGGCAATGGACTAAGGGGAAAAGCTTATATAACATCATAATCAAGAGACAAAAGAGTCAAGGCGCATATCATAGATACATAGGATGTCTAACAATACCTCTACGACATAGATAAGAGCAGGGGTCAAGAAAAAGCAATCGGGCTCACCCTCATAGTCAAGATAGAAAATATAGAATAGTGTCTTAATACATAATAAGAGAAACATATACTAAGGTCGCCGAAGTGGAGGACTCACCAACTAGCTTGAGTAGTGTCGAACTAGCCATGTGGATGAGGAAGATGATCAACTTGGGCATCGACTCCTAAATGGTGATAGTACATTAGAATGTACTAAGTATGTGGAATGCAATGTAACAAGAGATAGACATCATAGGCAAAATGCATAAACGTAGGCAATGGATAGCATACTATCAATATGACTAGTATGAATGATGCTTGAAGTAAAACATGTTACTGAATCATACGCTTATATAGAATCAGAGCATGCACAGGAATGGACCATCATCATAGACCAAGTGAGCTACATTCCAACTCCAAGGTACACTATTCCTTGAATGGTGATTGAGGCTTGATACCCATTCAATAAGGCAACCGAGGCTTGACGCCCCCTCGTCAAGGTGATTGAGGCTTGGTACCCCCTTAACAAGGCAACTGAGGATTGCAACCCCCTCGTCAAGGTGATTAAGGCTTGGTACCCCCTCAACAAGGCAACCTAGGCTTGGCATCCCCTCGCCAAGGTGATTGAGACTTGGCACCCTCTCAACAAGATGATAGAAGCTTGGGACCCCCTTATCAAGGTGATTGACTTGCAACATCATAGAAACCTTTCATGAATCCAATACATGTATAACATACTTTCATCATCACAAGATCAACATATACCTACATTTCCTCTCATCATTATACATCAGATGCATACCATTGATTCATCACCATGCCATCATTATTTCGCCATCACGTAATCATCATAACACTATTCAACTGATAAGACCCGCATTGAACCTTCATTTCCTCAAGGAACCCTAGTCGAACATTTTATCAACGACTTGGTGGATGTGTAATGCTAATATAAAACCTTGAAATATAGAGATGAAATGATGCAACAAAATCCATTATGAAGCCATCAATCAACACCTTGCAACACTTTCAAGCAATATACATCAAAATCCCTCATCAATCTTATAACGGATCCAAGATTTATAGCTCAAAATATAGCAAACTACACACAACTTTACATAGCTTTAACATAGTATGGTGAATTTCATAATATGCAAGACCCATTTGTAAATCAACTATAAACTATGCAATATGAACTAAAGGAGGCTTGAGTATCATAGGTGAAGGGAATCCATGAAAGAAACCCACATACCTTAGCTTGGAGATGAACTTGGTGAAGATTGAGGATGGAGGCTTGAAGCTTGCAGAATAATCTCAAAGGCAAACCTTAGTTTAGGATGAGGTTTCGGGACTTGAATTTGGGAGTGAAAATATGGCTAAGTATTTTAAGTGAGTATTGGAAAATGTTTAGGATGATATGAGGGTGAAATAAGGCTAAGTATAGGTAAAAACACATATGGGAATACTTAGGCCCAAGACTCAAAAGTCTTGGACCGCACAAAAAAATAACTGGGCAGAAATTACCTAAGTCCGCGAAATGGACCTGTCATGGAGGTAACATTAACACATGTACGCGATAGCTGTGCGTCGCGGTGCTGTTGCGGATCGTCTCTTGAAATTGCAATTTTGGAAATTTGAAATTGTGAATCAATTGCTCTAAAATCGGGGTTAGACGACTTTTCCCCTAATTTTAACCCCCTGAACAAGAATATAAAGTCAATTTTTTTGACATCATGCACATATTTTGAGATATATGGAATTAAAAATTCTGGGCATTCTGAGGCACATTTTCAGGTACTTTTTGGGGTTGTTTCAATATCTCCCCCTTGGGAATATTCGTCCCTGACTGTAAAAGAGACATATAAGGCAAGAGTGATCAAAAACAAATCAGCCGCAACAAGAATGCAACATTATATTTAAAACGCCATTTTCAAATCTCAACATAAGTATAAAATCAACATAAACTTGCCAACTTAACTTAAACATGAATGCTTACGAATGACATGGGGCCTGAAACATAAGACTTGGAATCATAGAATAGGAACTTGACATGTCATCATAAGCTTGAAT
>JAABOM020058232.1:0-14182 GCA_011800125.2 Solanum clarkiae | reverse complement strand
ATCATGTAAAGAGGGGACAGTAGGATGAGAGTGACACCATTAGTGGGAGGTCTGGTCTAGTAGACTTGACATAACATTAGCGAGGAATTAAGCTATTGACTTGAAAGAAGTATGATGTTACAAGAACATTGTAGGTGATCCTTAGATAAAGATAGGGGATTGAGGTTAGGTCATTAGATAAGAACAGAGCCTAAGACGTACCTATAAGATAGTCTATAAGCGCGAGATATGTTGACTAAGTATTTGCTATGAGATTTTAGTGGGCCTGGGGTTCTAAAATTCTATCTGGTACTTATAAGTTGGGGTGATAGTGATGGTCCTAATTGAGGAATTACTCTAAGGGGACTCCTTATTATTAAGTGGTTGACTTCCAAGGAATGCTATGTATGAGTGTGGTGTAGGTGACCCTTGGTAAGAATAATGGATGGAGGATAACTCGTAAGATAGCAAGAGGCTTAAGCGGTGTACCCAGGATAGTGTAAAATGGTGTGAAGCTCCAAGCTATGACTGCTACAAGAATCTAGATAGCATAACTGAGTTATCAAGGTTGAGTAGACTAATGTAGACCTCCTCTACTACCCTTAAAAGTTGCACCAAGGAGGATAGTCATAGATAATGAGGAGATCTCTGTTATAGTCCAGGCTTTCTTCAGTCCAATGAGGAGGATAGTCATAGATAATGAGGAGATTTCTTCAGTCCAATGTAAGTGAACATGGAAGATGAGTGTTAGCGGACCAAAAAGGAAGATATTAGACTATAAGTCCTAGGAAGTGGTTGTTATGCCAATGAGAGTAGCAAGTAATTGAAGATTCGTATAAAGATAGAAGAAGGTTAGAAGTTGGTAGCTCGGGAGAATGTTTTAGCAACAATTTCACATCTTTGAGTAGTAAGTAACAAAAAGATATAAGCATTCTGTACATAGTGGTGCTCCAATCATCTAGAGGGTTGTACTTGTAGCATAGTGAAGAGAATTAGTTCATAGACTTAGAGAGGTGACCTTTGAGCTGGGGGGGGGGGGAGATGTTGAGATAATGAGCCAAGGCAAACCTTGAGCTTCTGATAGTGATAAGTTGATTAGAACGAGGCATTGATGCTTTCCTATCTCGTATTCCTTATACTTCATCGTGATGATGCTTTATTCTTATCTTATGTAAGGGCACCATGTCCATGAACCAGACTCATTCACTCCATGTAGATATGTGTTCATGTCAACTTTTCAAGTGAGAAGTGATAACTTCATTCAACAATTCTGATCTTATCTCATGAACTAATAGTTTCCAACCTTTTTATTATCCAAGGTAGGACTTGAGCTTACCAGCATATAGGGTTCCATAAACTTGTGATGAGCCCTTAGTGGCACCACATCATGTTATGAATGTCTTCATATCGGATTTCCTGAAGGAATCGTGCTTATGATGTTATACTCTTAGCCCTTCTAGAAATTCTGTCTTTGGTATTGATAATGATGATGATAGTTGATGAGTTGTGTCAGATGAAAGGGAATGGGTGACGATTATAGTACACTTATTCCATTTAAGGTTACAGATAGAGATGAGACCTAGTTGTATGTAACAGACAAGAAAGGGTAGATTGGTATGCCTCCTAATAGGAGTTAATAAGATTGTGGGTGTAGAGGTGCTAATATAAGTTTAGCGAATTCTAAGTAATGTTGACCTCTGAGAAGCTATAAAGTGATTAGGATGATAAGCTAAAAGGTGTGATCATCGTTAAGTGAGGAATAGCTGTATGAGAATAGTATTCTTTATAAGCAAGCCTCCAGGAAAGTGCAGTACATAGTCCTTGTGGGTTAGATTGACATAGGTGTGAACAACTTAGGGGTAGTACTTTGTAGCCTTGAATTAGGCTTGAACACGATGGGAGTATGCAATAGACTTAGGTGAGGATGGGAGTTGTAAGCTCCTGTTAATGAAGGGTAGAACTCAAGCAAAAGAGCATAGTCGTGAGGAGGATTGGTGATCTTTAACGGAAGCCCGTGGGAGTTTAGAGATGAGTATTGAGGTTTTTTTTTTTTTTTATGAATATGATTATCTTGTGAATATCACCTTGAGGCTTAGAAGTAGGCTTGAATGGGAAAAGGAGGTGGTGGTACGAGGGAAATTGAGTAAGAGCTATATGCGTAAGTTAAGGGAGTTGAGTTTACTCTTGGGTCATTGTTAACCCATGATTTGGAGTATTTGAGTACGTAATTAAGTTCTTGATGTGTATATTCCTGAGTCTGAATGGAGACTATTAAGATTGATGAGGGGTTGAGAGTTTGAGTTATTGAGTATCTCCACGAGTCTTGAGTTTATTCGTGCCTCATTACCACAAATCCTCATCATTTGAGGACGAATGATCCCAAGGGGGAGATATTGTAACACCCGATAAAAATACCAAACTACCCCTAGAATTGATCTTGCACGTAACGCGTCTTCCCATGCTCCATTTGCAAATCCGAGACCGAATTTGTGATCAGTGCGAAAAACTAAGTCGGAAAATGATCTTGACTCGATTTTTATGTGACCGAGTCAAATTACTTTTTCCAAAAAAATTGCAAACAGTGAGCTTTCCGCGCCCCTTTCGCGACGCTCTAGGGATGCGAAATCACACTTGGTTTTTTCCGAAATTTTGACGAAGTTTGAAAATTTGCGAAAACTAGTGATTTAACACTGGTGCGCGATGAGCACCGGTACAAAATCAAGCCAGTTTTTTTCTTAATTGTGAATGGTAGTTTCAACTTTCCCATACCCCATAATGCTAAACTAGTCGGTTTTAAGTCCTAAACGTTTATTTTACACCTTCATTCTTAAAAAACGCTCTCAAGAAAACTCAAGCATAAAGAAAATCAAGAACGGTAATTAGGGCTTTTAAAAATTCTTCCAATAAGTTGATTCTCAGGTATATAAGGCCTACAAAAAAATCTATATATATACATATATATATATATATATATATTATTTTTTCATTATATAATTACTAGTTTCTTCAGATATCAAGTTAGTAGTTTACAACAAGATTTCTTTATTTTGAGCAATTTTCTTGTTTATGCTATTTTTGGAGAAAAGTATGAGAATTATTAAATTCTTCTATTGCAATGGAGTCTTGAGTTGAGATGCAACGTTTAAATGTTAGATTAGTCAAACCCTAAAATTTCTATTGAAATCTATGAAGCTTGATACCTTACTTTAAACTCCAGAAAAAGTATTTTTATGAGTATTTTATGAATAGAGGAGCAAGAAGCCTATGATTTCAGACAATTTTGAGCTAAATTTCAAGAAGTATTTAAAGCTTTGTACTTGAAAGATAGCTAAGTAATAAAGTTATGTTTTGAGACACTTGTAACAATAGTATTTTTAGAGAAAGAAAAGTTTAAGGCAAGTTGAGAAAAGTTTAAGAAAAGTTAAAGCTGGGCTAAGTCCCCGAAAGATCAGATTTTGAGAATTCATATTCTATAAAGTTATGAGGTATATAAAAGTCATTTTTGGGAGTAGTATTGAGCATTAATATGAGTTAGAGTAGAATTAATTTCTTGAACTCATAAATATATAGCCAACATAGGATAGGATTGTACGAAGGTACAACTCCTCACTTGCCACTGAGATGACACCAGTTTTGGGATGGATCCACTCTCCTAGTTCTTCGTCCCCTACCCCGGCAAAGTACGAGACGGCTCTAGCAGCGTGAGAAGACGTTGTTTGAAAGCATATGGATGTGATAATACATAAGTGATAGATGTTTAGTAGTTCATGTCTCAACATGGCATATCTGCTTCCACCCAAATGTGTTTTCAAAGCAAATAAAGGTCAGATCCATCTTCCGATTGTACTTCCCAAGTTTCAACTTTGTGAATCTGCTTTTTATTTAAACTTTTCTAAATTAAATGCTTATCAATTTGATTTCTCCACTGATGTCTATCATATTTGCCTGATGGTTGACATGTGTTTGTTCTCGATATTTGCATTCATGCCATCAAGATCCTAGTTCAAAATTTTATAATGTCACCTTACCCGTGGATATCTTTGAAAATTGGAGCATGGTTTATGGTTTGGGTTGGGGTGGGAAGGATAACCATAAAATGCTTTCCTTTGAGAAAGGTTGGATTGACTAAGGGTTATAAATCTAGATAGAGACTATTTCCTTCTGTTAGATTCTCAAGGTTATGTGGATGAATATCCGGTTCCCGCCTCTTCTTAGGATAGAAATAACTGGTAACTACAGTGCTTTTCTGATGTTCGATACTTAAATCTCAATTGTGCTGGAATTGGTTCACTTATTTGCCCGTGCTTGATTCTGCATTTGCAGGTAATTATTCCTTTGCAGAAATAGATGAGGTACATTATTCTCTTTATTTTGTTATCACATTCTAATCTTTCCAAGTTGTCAATTTTCTTGGAATGCTTATTCGGGCGATTTGCGGGAAATCAGCAAGAGTATTGTTTTTCTTTCAGATTAAGAGGAGCCAGCATGCATTTGTTAATCCTGCTGTTACTGTAATTCTCCGCATATGTACTGGCGGCCATGGGGTGCCTCCTTTAGGAATTCCTGATGGTTAGTAATTTAATTAATCATGTAACCTTATTTTTTGTGTTATTAAGACTCATCTTTCTCCTTTTTTAAGGGAACCGGGATGTCACACCCTAAGAGGGTACCCTAGATGTAACCGACACTCAGAGACTATTACTAGTCCCCAAGCGAACCACTTGGCCTCATCACATTCTCTCATTCATACATTCTACTAATTAACAGAAGAATAAAAGGCAGTAAATAGGCTCATCTCCTCAAATCTCCAAATAATACTATAATAAAAGCTAGTAGAAAAGAAACTAGCTCATAGTTTTATCAATCAACAATCCGACTCTAATCTATGAAACCTCTATCACTTGTAGGTGGTGCCAATGACAGACCCATGGCCAACTCGATCAAAATAAAAAAGCTAATCAATATCTAACTCCAAAGCAAGATGGAAATAACATATGAATCCTCCGAAGTAAGGGAGGTTCACCAATCCGTTGAATGTCCAATGATCCTCAACGATGCGCCTGCTGATGATCTCGATCCCGTATATCTACATCATGAAACGATGCAGTCCCAGAGAGGGATATCAGTATGTGGAATGTACTAGTATGTAAAATAGCTTAATGAAACTGAAACAGGTAGAATAGTATAGAAATAATATCAACTTAACTCAAAAGGCTCAACTCAGTAAAACATTCAAGTTTAAAGTAAATCATGCTCTTTCGAATATATATTTGAAAAGAAAGAATGACTTCGTTAGAAATCTCATGCTCAATCAGTGTTGCTTGGGAGTTTCTCTTAACCAACATCTATCATATCGTGCCACCTTTAAGTTTGGTGGGGCACAACGAATAGGCATCGTTGCCACGCCGATCCTAAACTTGCCATGGTAAAGGACGTAATCTATCTATCTCTCTCACTTGGATCCAATGAAAATTGTCCAACTATTGGGACAAGAGTCGCCAGAACGTGCTGCACGATTATCCTACATTGGCAAACGCTGTTCTGGGGTGACACTCTTCACCCAACTCGGTGCTCAATAATGCTCCCAAACTAAAACATGCACAATTATCTATCGGTGGAACAGTCAAATGAGCCATTGTACTCTTAGTCGATTGTATTTTGGACTCTCCTACTTAAACCTTTGCTATCTAAACCCCTGAATCCATATCAAACTATACCTTTTAAACCCAACTTTTGACATGGCTGTTATGCGTGTTTCACAAACGCGTACAGGTCATTAAAAATCAATGACTAAGTAGCCACGTCAGAAACTAAAAAAAAGGTTGAAGGAGATTCAAAGATTTTTCTTTTTCTACCATCACTCTTCCATTCCTCCCCCACTTAATCCCCTATTTTTCTCTCTCTTTATTCACTTCTCCGGTGAACCTTTGCTAGATCTTTTATCTCTCTAACTTTTTTTTCTCTTTTTTTTTTCTCTTTTGCACTTCCTCCAAATCTAATAATTTTGATGGGTAATAAGTAATTATTAAACATCTTTCTTATGTTCCTTGCTCGGAAAACATTGCTGGAAAATCTCTCCGATGAAAAAAAGTGAAGAAATCAGTCGTCTTTGTAGCCTCCTTAACAACTGTAGCTTCTGCAACTGCTATGTCTCATCATCAGTATGATAGTATGAAGAAGAAGAGGGAGGATGAAAGTCCATCGAGGAATTAGATAAATTTTCTCCACAATTTGATGGATTGAGATTTATGGAGACGTTGATTACTGTTCAAAGACAATTTTGTGAAGAAAAATTTCTTCAATTTACATGAAAAAAGGCATGAAATTTTGGCAACTTTAGGAATATTATCTTCTGCTTCTCTCTCTCTCTCTTTTTTTTTTTTGGTTGCTTAATTGTTGTTTTTATGGGTTTTCTGTATATAACACTCAATTAGCCAATTGATGATTTTGGTTTGAAAAAAAAATGCACTACTAGGAAAGAGTAGAGAAGAAAGGAATAGAACAAATGAAAGGAGAAGTAGAAGGAATTTGTCCAATAATGGTATTTTGAAGAGAATATTCAGAGGTGGAAGAAAATGGGTTCTTAAAAATCTAATTTTGACTATTACTAGTGTTTCACGTTCCAATGGATGGTGTTTCACACACACTTTGCTTACATTTGCCACATAGGATGCCGTATCAAAAGTTGGGTTTAAAAGATATAGTTTGATATGAGTTTAGAGGTTTAGATGACAAAGGTTTAAGTAAGAGGGTCCATAATACAATCGACTACAAGTACAAAGGCTCATTTTACCATTCTGCCTTATCTATCCAATCAATCTTTTTTAAGACTCATATCTATCACCATCATCTATCAATGAAATTATTATGATAAGTATATTTACCTTGTCATCAATTATTTACTCAAATTATCATTTAGACTCAATGCTCGCTTCAATCAAAACTCTTTCCCAAATCACTGTTCATGTTCAAAAATCATATTCATGAAAATTCAATAAAATATGCTACCAGACTTGTCAGTGTTTAACATGCTTCGTATGACTATCAAATCTTAGTTTTCAACATAAAGCTTAAAAGCAACCATGGTCTTCAATTAGGGTTCATGTGAATGAAGACATGAATATATATCCAAACAATTACTCAACTTAAAGAAGATTATATACAAAAAACTCATTAATATTGTAGAAACTTAATTCAAGAATTAATTCAAGATAATACTTCAAGAAACAAGTGTGTAGACTCAAGAACTTTTAATTCTCATCTAAGACCATCTATGGGACACATGAGAGAACAATCCCATGTTTTTAGTTTAGCCTTACATACCTGATATGGAGTTTGACAATCAATTCTTCAAGAAATTAGCGTCAATCCTTTGAACCCTAGCTCTTTCTTTTCTTCTTCAATCAGGGTCTCTTCTTAGTTTTTGCGTAAAGAATTTTAAGATAGATTTCGAAACTCTTTTTTAGGCCAAAAATGACTTATATTGATTGTGAATTAAGTCTAGAAATGGTGGGGAAAGTTTGGAATGCCCCTTAAAAGATTTTAAAAATTTAAACTTCGGTGAAACAGGTCGGGGTACCAGGTCCATGACGCGGACCTATCGTGTACCTTGTAATTTTGAAAATCCAAACCCCTTCTAAAAATTAAAAAAATATAAGTGTGGTTCCACAACCAGGGCGCATCGCGGCCCCATTGCGTACCCTCACTATCTCGGTTTTCGAATTGAAAAATTATTTTGTGATATAGTTGCTCTAAAATCGGGTCGAGACCCTTTTGCACTCAGGTTTTCATGTTGATCGCAAATATGATCTCGGATTTTCCATCCGAGCTTTGGAAGATGCGTTATGAGCACGATTCTATTCTATGAGTATTTTGGTAATTTTCAGGGGGTGCTACATGGGAAGTTGGCTAGCTGTGAGTGAGATTCTCCTTGATAGATTTTACATTTTGATATGTCAGGAGGATATTCTGTGATAGCACCATTTGCACTACTAGTGTTGTCATGCGAGGCTAGAAGTTCTACTGAAGTATTTTATCCATCCCAAAATTATGTTCTTCCTTCACCATTGTGACAAAAATAATGTGAACTTCTCAAAAAACTAAAATTTTACCTCGCACTACACAACTTGAGCCAAGGGTCTATCAGAGAAAATCTCTTGATCTCTCAAGGTAGCGGCAAGATTTGCATACATACTACCCTCCCAGACCCCACTTATGGGATTATACTGGTATGATACTGTTGTACTGTATGATACGACTTGGAGCCCTTTTCATCTTGGAACTTCTGAATATTGTCAATGTGGAGGGGAACCTTGGAGAAGCGGTAAAGTTTTCTCTGTATGACTTATAGGTCATAGGTTTGGTCTGTGAAAGCAGACACTAATGCTTGTATTAGAGTAGGTTGTCTACATGACCCTTCATCGACCCTGCTGATACGCGAAGCCCATTAAAAGAAGTGAAACTAGGATGGGAAACTTCCCCTTGTTAGAATACGAAATACTCGTGAAATTGAGCTATGTATAAAAAGCACAAAGAGGCGGTTAAAATTCTAGCATAATATTAACATGAGAACATCTGTATTTATACAAGAAAAGATAACTATTTCCTATCTATTAGTCACTTACAAAGTGGATAAAAACTGAATAGAAAAATGTCCCACTAATCATAAAGGGTCACTAATTCAGAAAATAAACAACTAACTTTGACTGAGTCTTTTGCTAGAAAATAGGAAAGCATTAAACTAAAAACTAAGTAAAAAACAGTAAAAATACTAAGTTTGAAGTTGAGAAATGCCAATTGGCTAACACTCCTCCTTGGCATTTTCTTGACGAACACCAATTCTTTGCCTCAGATCTTCAAACCTTTCCTTTGGCAGGGACTTAGTGAAAATATCAGCTAGCTGGTTCTCGAATGAGCAATGAACATGCAACATTTTATTGAATTGTTGGACTTCTCTAATAAAATGATACTTGATCTTGATGTGCTTAGTTCGACCATGAAATACTAGGATTTTTGAGATTGAAATCGCTGAACTGTTATCACATATGATCCTGGTAGCTTCAGTTTGTTCATGGCCCAAATCCTTCAACATCCTCCTTAGCTAGATAGCTTGGTTTACAACAGATGCAACAACTATGTACTCAACTTCTGTTGTTGATTGAGCTGTAGTTTCTTCTTTCCTAGAGATCCAACTAAAACAACTTGGCCCCAAACAAAATAAATATCCAAAAATGCTTTTGGAATCATCAATGCCGCCCGCCCCAATTACTGTACAAGTAATCGAACAGATTCATGGTCACTTCAGTAGATGCTGGAAAAAAGTTTCCAAACTTACTGGTTCTTTTAGTTTACCTTAACACTTTTTTAGCTTTTGTGAAGTGTGTCTCTAGTAGAATGGATGAACCTAGAGAGAAAACTTACAACAAACAAAATGTCAAGTCTGCTTGTGGTTAGATATAGAAGGCCACCAATTAAGCTTCTATACATACTATCATCTACTTTTTCAAAATCCTCATCCTTGCCAAGCTTCACACTAGTACAAAAAGCTCCACTTTTTCAGAATACTCTCTAATTATTTCCCTTGCATGATAAGCTATAGATGTTTCTAGAATTAAGTTGTGTCTAAGTATCTTTCTTTTTAATTTTTTTTAGATTAGAAATTTGGAGTGAGAGCTTGCACCATAACGATTTTAGTTTCTCTGTATTACTGGAATCCAAAAGACAATATAAAGATGAATCCTTGTATGTGATTAAGCTCGATAGATGAGTAGATTATAATCTAATCCTAAAACTTCCCAGATAAGCCAACTCACCATTATGCATAGTTAAGAACTTATTACTATTACAAAGAAAATGAAGTAGGTACATGGGTTTTTAGTTGAAGTAACATGGATGAAATATTTATAGACAATAACTAAGTACAGTGATGTTTCTAGAATTAAGATTTTATATTAGAATAAAAATTTTGATTGAGCTAATCAGTAGATATTTTATATGGATATTTAACATTTACTCTTGCATAATAAGCAAAATTATAAATCTATATGATGTTTCTAGATTTAAGTTTTGTATAAGTGTCTTTTTTTTTTTTTAATTTCTTAGATTAGAAATTTGAAGTGAGCAAATTAATAAATATTTTATATGGCTATAAATTATTTACCTATACATGATAAGCTATATATGTTCTAGAATTAAGTTGTGTAAGTGTCTTTTTTTTTTTTTTTTTTGTAGATTAGAAATTTGGAGTGAGCAAATTAATAGATATTTTATATGAGTATTAATCATTTACCCTTGCATGAGAGCATAATTACAGATTTGCCCTTGGTCATCCATGGATTGACTTTTCTATATAATAAAAATATGTATATACTATATTAAAAGTGTAATCGTCTTTTCACTATTTTTTTAAATTTATTATTTTATCTTTTATTTATTTTGTTTTAAGATTCACTTTTGAGTAGAATTTCTTTATTTAGAATTCATTCTTAATTTAGCACTATTCTATATAAATAATTATTTAGGCTACAAAGAAAAAAGAAAAAAAATCTTATTATTTTTCTACTATTTAAAACTTCGAAATTAACTAAAATTTTGATTATCAAATATTTTGTTAATAAAAGTATGTAAATATAGCAAACTTAAAAAGAAATAAAGAATAATTAAAATTACGTTGAAATATTAAACTACTCATTTTATATTTAGGAGTCCTTTTTTAAATTAAATTTTAATCAATTAATTATTTAATTCCTAACTATTCAACTTCAAATTATTACTTTATGTATTCACAAACTCTTAACATAACTCAATGTTATATGTAATGAGTTGATTTCTCATCTTTGATCGTTCATAATAGATTATACTATTGCATCAAATTCATATTATTTATTTTATTTTATTTTTATGTATTTTGTATTTATGTTAATGGCAAACACTATTTATATATAATTATTAAATTGACATGACATATACTGCTAGTACTATATCAAAAGCATAAAGATCCTTAGAAATATTGTTTGAACTTTTATCCTTTATTAAAAGTTTCTTCTTTAGATAAAATCGTCTTTTAACTTTTTTTCTCAAATTATTATTTAATTTATCTTTATACTATAAGGAATCCTGAAATATATGGAGTCCTAAAATATAAAAAGAATCCTAAAACTAAATGAACTAAACTACACAAATTTAATTAAATTGGAATAGTACTCCTAAAAATAATAAAATTCATAATAACATAGTATTAAGCATATATCAATTTAATTTAGATTTTTTTGGGTTATGCCTTCTTCCACCTTTATAAAGGGAGTTATCTAGAATTTTATTAATCAACCATCTCAATTTTTTTTATTTTTCAAAATCAATTTTGTCATAACTTTGACTAGATTTTCAAGTGTTCTTTATTTTGAAATCTACTTTTTTGTTTAATGTTGTGATTTGAATAAGATAACTGTAACTGCTATATTCACTTAAGATGTTTATCTTGAATATTTTTTTAATTGATGTGATGAATGCGTGCAAAACACATACTATACACACACACATGTGTATATAGAAAAGTCCCCTGCTTTATCATCTGGTTTGTATTGGACAAGAATTAGAGCAATTGAGGCACATTCTATAGTAAACCAAAAGGTTACTGATTCCAATACTTTTGTATTTTGGCATGATCGCCCGGGACATCCTGGATCTATAATGATGAGACGAATTATAGAAAATTCAAATGGACATCCATTAAAAATTTAAAGATTCTTTTAAATGGTGAATTTTCTTGTACTGCTTGTTATCATGGCAAGTTGATTGTGAGACCATCACCAACGAAAGTTGGGATTGAGTCCCCTGCATTTTTGGAACGTATACATGGAGATATTTGTTAATCTATTCACCCACCTAGTGGGTCGTTTAAATATTTTATGGTCCTAGATGGTCTGATGTATGCCTATTGTCACCTCGTAATTTGATATTTGTAACATTTTTTGGCACAAATAATAGGATTGCGGGCACAATTTTTTGATAATCAGATTAAGTCCATTCACCTTGATAATGCTAAATCGTTTTTATCCTAAGCATTTAATGACTATTGTTTATCCATTGGGATAAAAGTTGAACTTCCTATTGCTCTTGTTCATACTCAAAATAACCTTACCGAGTCATTAATTAAACGCTTGCAATTGATAGCAAGACTATTGCTTATGAAAATTAGATTGCTCACTTCTGTATGGGGACATGCAATTTTGCATGCTGCAACATTTATTCGTCTCAGACCAACAAATTATCATAAGTATTCTCCAATCTATTACAACTAGTTTTGGTCAAGAACATATCTCATTTAAGAATTTTTGAATCTGTTGTATATGTACCAGTGTCGCCACTACATCACACAAAAATGGGATCACAAAGAAGATTAGAAATATATGTTGGGTTTGAATCACCCTCTATTATTCGCTATCTTGGATAATTAACTAGAGATATGTTCACTACTCAATTTGCAGATTGTCGGTTTGATGAGACACTTTTTTCAAAATTAGGGGGAGAAGATGATGATATCAAAAAGAGAATTTTGTGAACATGTCTCATCCTGATCCATGTACTTCTATTTGTGAGCAAGAAGTAGAAAATATTATTCATATGCAAGAATTGCAAATCAAATGCCAAATGCATTTACAGATTTAAAAAGGATCATGACTCACCTCTGTAAGAAGTAGAGTAGTTGAGAAGAAATAAAGTTGAAATTTACTCCCCGAGTAAGAATTCTGAAATTTATTCATATAATAGTAAATTAGAAATTTATAATAGCAAAAGATACATGTCATGGTAAACTTAAAGTTTACTCATTAGACATATATTGAAGAAATTCTTCAAGATCGCTTGTTCTCATGATAAGTTGATTAGATCAACTAATATTGGGACTGAATTCCCCAAATTCTAAAAGTATGAAAGGTGAACATGGTCCTATTAATCATCATGTGATATGTGAAATTGATGTATCAATAAGATAATCATATGTGTGTTTATTGTCAACTTGAGCCCTTTTAAAATCTCTCTTTGGCCGACTTTCTCTTGAGTTTTTGACCACATATTAATAAGCTGGTGAGGTAGCAGCTTGGCCTTCACAGTTGGGCCTAAATGGGTCTCAAAGTTGATGAGTCTTGGCTGCCCATTTTCCTAATCCCTCTTCACTTAGTTTGAGCCCAATTAGTCAAGTGGGGTGTGATATACTTGGGTCATAGTATTGTCCATTTACGATGGTAAAATACGAGCTAAAGTTACACTCTTAACACGGACTTTATTCATTATCGGACTTAGAAAAATTCGACGTCGGGCCTCATCTCCATTTAGCTAGCAAATTTAAGCTAAGTAAGTAGGTGACTCACCTGCTAGCTTCCTAAGTCCTACGAGCACCTCACTTCTTCATCTCGTTTAAGATCGTGATCTCCTCAATTTGAATTAAAACTTATTTACACTCGACCCTCTTCAGCATTAGACATACATATCGTCCTCTAATTTGAGATCTAAGCACTTTTAAAAATTGGCACTAATTTAACAAAGTCATATCATATTTTATTTGCATAGTACTAGTATCGTAAAATGTGGGGTGTTACATAGACATTGCTTAAGAGCCTTCTTATTTAGTTATGGAGACAATTTATGAACTAATCCTATTGTTTCTATAGCTGTTCCACTATTGTCATGTCTTCCGCTGAGTAAGTAGCCAGGCCAAGTGGTTCGCTTAGGACTAGAAATTATTTTCGAGTATCGGCCACGTCCAGGGTGTAGGCTTGGGGCGTGATATATATATATATATAGTTATGCCGAAAATTAGCGGCTTAAAAATAAATTGAAAATAAATTAAAAATTAATTCAAAAAATCGAGAATCAATCTAAACTCAATTAATTTGAGCAAAATTAATTCTTGAAATTCGCAAAGACACAGAGTCGCCACCTAATTTTACGGATAATTAGGAAACCACTAAAATATTTTAAAAGACTAACAGAAAATCTTTTAAAATTCAAAGAAATGGGTTCGGATTCATATTTCCATTTCAAGAAGGTTTTACGCACTTGAAATGACCGCTTAATGCGGTTATCCGGCGATTAAGTGTTTGACTAACTTTTGAAAATATTCGACTTGAAAAAATTAGTTTAATGATTAAAAATTAATTTTTGAATGAAATATATTAAAAAGGATTGACAAGCTTAAAGAGTTTAA